>JAEMWC010000091.1:735000-765000 GCA_016490735.1 Pachyseris speciosa | reverse complement strand
AGTCGAAGTTCGAAGCTGACGGATGATTATGAGAGGATGAGACAGGACGGGTAGAGGCAGTGTAGTTGATCAGCCAACCATATGTAAGAAAATCAACCACAACGTTATCGTGATAATCGGAAAGCAATGTTCTCCAGTTCGAAAGTAAAAGCGACGAGGGAACTAGGACCTTAGCGCCAAAGGCATTTGGTTGAGTATGACGCGAGGCAAGTAAATATCGCACCACTGCTGCGATGTTGAAAGAATCATGTCCTTGTCCGTTCCGAGTCGAAGAGGAGAATGTATTGAATTCTAGTGGAGCTGATAGTCACTGTGCCGGAATTGGAGTGTGGCGTTTCGGGCAATGTAACATAGGATGGTCCGCCTTGCAAACACGGCAACGGTGATGTTCGCTATAGGCCGCGGTGTCCTGTTTGTCGCAATCACAGGCGCCTGTGTAGTTCCACGTCTTGCATGCCTTGGGACCTGTACTGGGCTTAAACGCCGGCTGGGTTGGAGATGTAGTACTGCTAGAAGACCGGAAATTAGTGTGTGAAGCTTGAAGCAGGACCTCGGTATGCAAAGTAGAGCGAAGATCCGAATGGCGAAAAAAGGTGGCTGCCTGACCATTAATCGCTTTAGAATCTTGCCATTCCAAGCGTCGCTGCTCTATTTGTTTCGCTACGAACTTGTGAAAGGCCCGCACACTGGACCAGGAGTAACTGATGGCTTTTATCATTAAGAGTTCGAGGTGGACCAAGAACGCCTCTTTCAACTGCGCGTCGTATGTTTTGATCATAACTAAAAAACCTGCGACAAACTCAGAAAGATTTAATTTGTCATACTCGCCTTGAACACTTGGTACGAAGTCGTGAGGCCAGTCGATTGATCTTTTAGGACGTCGTTGCGTAGTGGATTCAGTAACTGGAACATCTTCCGCGAAACCTTCGCACATGTTTTCTTGGGGGCGTTCCCGTCGGCTTAAAGTAAGGACTTGTAATTCCAATTGTAGCTTTTCTTTTTGGAGCTGAATGAGTTGAATTTGTTGATCGTACGTGAGCTTGGCTCCTGAATCCTCTGAAGAGATTGGCGGCGGCGAAGAGACCGGAACCGTGGTAGATTTTGATTTGGAGTGCTTAGGCTGCTTTGGCTGCTTGGTTGTAACATGGCGCATGTGGTTGATTGTATGATCTTGACCGGGGTCCTCCTCCTCTAGATTCAAATTCTCAGAAAACAATAAATGTGAAGGTAGGTCGTAAAGATAATCCGGGTCAGATACTTTTTTAGAAAGCCGTTTCGGGCGTGCACCTGCCGAAAGTGACATCGTACTAAAAGAGCTTGGAGAGCAAATGACAAACGTGAATACAGTAAGAGCTTACGCGTCGTCTCCGGATCTTACACAAAAGATGACGCTGTAGCGTGTGCAATCGGTTTTAAAAGACATTCGATACCCTTAGCTCTGTAACTAGTCAATTAACTATCATTAATAAATGATTACTCAACTCAGTTCGTGTGGGGGAATTTCTTCTACAGGCCTTGACTCATCTTTTAACCTCAAAAACTCCTTAAGCAAAGCAACATTCTGTTCAGTTTTCTTCCTGGTGTTTTCGTTTTCTTGTCCTTCAATAAATTCCTCTACTGAAGTTATATCTGCAAACCTTGAATTGCTCGAAGAAGACGCCATGGTTTTCCTTTTGCCTAGTGACGCCATCAGTGAAAGGCGGGAAAATCGATACGATTTTTGTCACTAGTGAAAACTTTCGTCTGCGGGTTGTGATTGGTCATACGGTATTTTTCACTAGTGAGAAAAATCGTACAACCAATCCGATTGCGTGTACTCTGCAACGCATCATTTTTATTTGACATATTCATTTTGCAGTAAATCTCAGTACATATATAATAAAAAGTAATATACAAACATGCAGAGCCTGAACTAGAACAACAACAGTGAAAAGCAAATGACATGCACAATGGGTGCAGTCTCTGGTCCCTTAGGTTTGTCTGTCAAAATGTAACAAGTAAAACAGAAGAACAACTATAAAGTGAAGGGGTACGAATCAGTGCGACCAGGAAGAACACGAAGCCTGGAAAACTACTTAGAGTCCCAGTCCTGCTTGTACCAAAATGGGGCACTTTGTTGGTGGCAAGACTTCCTGAGAGGAATGACAGCAGCAGATTCAGGTGGTGCACTAGAAAGAACAAAGCAGTCTGTAGGAGAGGCTGGAGAGGAGGGTGGTGGGACAATGGCTGCAGGTATGGGAGGAAGCTCCTGGACAGGTACAACGTCATGAACAGATGGTGGAACCTTGGGATTTTCATAGGCTGGAGGCTGAGTAACCACTTAAGAAGGCGCAGGGACAGTGGATTGTCTAGGTGGTAGAATAACAGGGTCTGCATCATCATCGGAGTCAAGTGGAGAGGGCTTGTAGAGGCCACGGATAAGACACTGTGGAGACTGAGCCAAAGCTGTTGAGGCCACTGGATAACATTCAGACATAGGCACTAAATAGACTGCGAAACTGAGAAGTGGTGAACTTCCGAAGCTCACAAGAAAGTTCCTCCCTGACGCTGACCACAAGGTATTTCTTTTGGGCTTTCAATTTGTCTTTGTCACCCTTCAAGAAGACTAAGTCGCCGACAGAGACAGCAGCAGAGGGTATGTTGGTACGGCCGCGAGCCTTAGACTTTGCACTAGGTGGGTGATTCAGCTGGCGGGAGAGATGCTGATAAGTTGTCAGTCAACTATGGGTAACTGCTGGCCAGTTAGCTGGTCATGTTGAGTCCGGACCTCATGTACCGAAAGGCCATCACGCCGGATGCAGGAGTTGATGTTTGCTGTTGCTAGTGTGAGAGTGACGTCAGACACAGGTCCGACCTCAGGGGACAAGTTTTGGAGCTCTAAACTGAGCTCCTCAATGGGGCGTTGGCAACAGGATTCTTGACCCTGCTGACCTCTAAGGTAATTCCATGGGAAAGGAGGAATGGGTCGCTGGCAAGTGAACAAAAACCAGGAGCAGGATCAACACGAACTGTCACACCCCGTTGTGTAAGGAATGCAGCTGGGAACAGAGGACTATGATGGCATTGCGGAGATCCTCATGTTTCTCACTCTTGATAAGGGTGGCCAAAGTGTACGAGGAGACAGTTTCTCTTAGAATCAGGATCAATTGCTGGTGACGCCAAGCAACATCAGCAGCAAATGAAACACCAATGGACTGACGGGCATCTTCACTTGACTGGGGCTGGAAGTTTAGGGATTGACTTCACAGAATGACAGATGTGGCAGGAGGAAGATACAAAATCAGTGGCTTTGTCAACATCTAGAGCGAAGAAGTATTTGCAGAAGAGACGCTTGGTTTGGTACTTTGATGGGTGACTAAACAAGATGTGAAGGGCTGTTAGTAGACCAGCTAAGACAGAGCAAGGAACAACTAGGCGCTCGCGAGGGGGTTGGAATGGTTGATGGTCTCACACAATGAGAAGGCCATCACCAGCAATTATGACATCTTTCAGGTAGCGTTTCACATCAATAATTTTGGTGGCCTTCTTAGAGGGTCAGGTACCTTGGCTAAGGTGAGAGTGTGCCCTCCGGAGGTGAGGGCACTCCAGCTGGGTAGCTTGCCAAACAGCATGGATAACAGAATCTTTGAGTTCAACAATGAATTTGCAAATTTTGCAACTGGAATCCAAGCATTCTTTTGGGTTTCAGCTGGAGTAATCAGAGGGTAGGTTCTCAACACCTGCAGTATGGCGTAAGTGAACAGAATAGCGGCTCACTGTTGACAGGAAGGTGGTGACTCTGGAACTGGCTGAGAATTCTCCTCTCTTGAGCTTTTCATAAGCTTGGACGCAAGGTCTGCTGTCGGTGAGTACCTCAGCTGTGTGTGGTGATTGAATAATATAGGGGGCAAAATGTTTAATTGCCGTGCCAATACCCAAAGCTTCAATCTTGCAAGGCAACCAAGTCACTTGATGCTTACAAAGCTTGGCACTGAAAAATCCAGCTAAGAGCAGCTGCCCACTGCAGTATACATAAAGTATGGTTGAGGAATGGTGATGGTCCGGTGGTTGTCCAGTGCGTGTTGGGTGGCTTTAAAGGTTTGCAGCAATTCATCAGACCACGCAATTTTTTTCTCTGGATTCTTTCCTGCAGTGTCTTGGTCCAGGGGATCAAGCAGTTCTGCAAGTCTTGGAGGAACACGGCTAAGAACTTTGTAAGCTCCAATAAAAGAGCGTAGGCCTTGCACTGTTGAAGGAGACTCAATGGAGGATAGTCTGGCCAACTCATGGGGGCTAGCTTGCCATTAGACTACACCCAGCTCAGTACGGTGGCCTTTCTGGGGCAGATGATAGTTTTGATGGCAGGCAAGCAAAGATTGTTCTTTTGGAGCAGGGCAAGAACTCTGCTCCAATTGTTGAGGCCCTCAGTGGGGCTACTTTCCCCAGCATACAAATCATCAGTGATTTTGGCAACACAGCCCTTTTGAATGAGGTCGCCCAGAACTTGGGACATCAGTTCTTCGAGGCAGGTTTCAGACCCAGGCATTCCCATTGTAGAATGAGTGTAAACACAGATATCTTTAAACGGTGTCGCAACTCCACAATATTTCCTAGATGATAAATATTATTGGCTGGGGAAATCTGACAGAAATACTTCAGCAAATCAGTGACCACCATGTACTTCCACTTCCCTATCTCACACAGCACACCATCAACATTTGGCATTAAGGAGGGTTGCGGCTTGCTGTACTGGGCAACTTCTCTGAAGGATGTTACAACCTCCTACCACCATTCGGTTTCTTTACAAGAAAGGAAGTGTTCAGGTACTCTACGTGAACATTGACTTGCTCAGGTTTTGTGAAGACACCGGCAGCTTCAAGCTTGTCAAACTTTCTTAAGGTTGTCCCTGTTGTACTGTGGAAGTCTGCCTTTGTGCTGAGGAGGAAGGGTAGGCCGATGTTCACAACAGCCTCGATTTTGCTGCTTTCACCATTGTACTTGGAGATGGAGGGGTTGAAGACAACATCAAACTCCAGGTTGACCGCCGTGAATTTGTCATGGGTGTGCTGATCTAGGCACCCATCAGGGTCAAGGATCACAGGGGCTGAAAAGGGCTGGCAGGTGGCTGGAGAAGGAGAGGCAGCATGACACATGGTGGTAGGTTCAGTGGAGGTGGAGGCTTCAATGGGTATAATGTGATGAACCTGGCAGAGTTGCTCACCAATCTTCAGAAGAATGGGGGAGTCAGTCATGTTGGAGATGCGAACGGCATGAGCCATGGAGAGAATTTGCTGTGGTGGAGACCACGCATCTTATGGTTTACACGGCATATGAGAAGGGTAGTCTAGATAGGGCTCAAGGGCCCACCAGGTGTCAAAGTCAGAGTCAGAAGGGGTACTGAACTGAACCCATGGTAGAACAACAGTGCAGTTTGGGTTGCTTAGCAGGAAGGATTGTGTATGCCGCACATTAGGTTGACATGTGCGCCTGGAGGATGAGCCATAGTTGATAATCTCTGTCACCTATCAGAATCTGACGCTTGGCAGGGTGAACACTGATGTTGTTGCAAACCATGAAGGGTTTACCGGCTAGGATATTGATGTCTAGTTGACAGACAACAAGGGCATCCAATTCAAAGGTCCACTGTCCACGGGGTAGGGAGCAGTGGACTTTGCCAATGACATCCATTGGGGTAACTCCATCAGCCTGATGAGCCATTTGGGAGGCTGGGGTGATGGAAAAACCATACAGCTTGGCTGAGGAGGTGCAGACCATGTTGGAAGTTGCACCAGTGTCCAGGGTCAGCTGCACAGGGTGTTTGTGATAGAAGGTGTTAAGGACAGGTGATTGGACTATGCTGACGTGAAGGGCTGCTGGCTCGTTACACTTGACTGGTGAGACTGCAAGGTCACTGCTTTCATCAAAAGGCTTACGCTCATCAACACCGAGGTCTTCAGGGTCATCCATCACAATTCATGACCTAGCCCATGGTTGACAGTCACGGTCAGGCAGGTAATGACAATCCATCAGGTTGTGAGTGGTATTTGGACGTACAGTAGTTTTGCAGAGGATGCAGGACAAGAAGAAGCAGCATTGAGGTAGACCCTGACCATTACTGGGGTTGTGCCTTGGTGTGGTACTGCCAATGCGCATGGCTTTGGTATCTTCAATGCAATGTAACTCATCAAGGAGAGATCCAAGAGCCTGGGAGATCTCAGGTTTTATTGAAGCCAGTGTCTTATTGCATAATTCGGAACCATACTTTTGTTCCACTAAAAGAGGTAGGCCTGGGTGTATCAACTGGAGCCAGAGAACAGCTACCGTGTTGTTGGCAAATTTTCTGCCATGTGTCGTCCAGGGAGGTTGCATGTTTGACAATAGAATTCTGTGAGATTACAGGATAGAAGTTGGCTATCTGGCCGAGTAGTAAGTCTAGGTGGGCATTCTTTTGACCGTTGGTGAGTTGCTGGGCTTCAGGAACAGGGGAGCCGTCGCCAGTAAGGCCCCTACGTGGATTGGCAGCTGTTTGTTTCTGCCAAGTTGCTTCAAAGTTCTTGTCAAGTGAGAGGATATAGATCAAGTTCTGCCGCCAGCTTTTGTACGAAGTAATGGTCTCAACCTTTGTTAATTGCCACTGTTTGGGTGCTCGAGGTGAGGTAGCCATGTTGTAAAGTTCTTAATTTGCTCACCTGAAAGTATGGCTTTGTCACCTTGTTATGGAGTAGATGTCACAGGAACCAAAGTCCACGCTTGTTTTAGGGAATTCAAGGCATGAGTGAACCACTGCTACCACCCCAATCAAGAGGAAACACTGTGTTTATTCAAAGGTTTTATTTAATAAAATGCCAACTGCAATCAAAAACGAGCACGTGGAACAGACACGAAGTGTAAACGCATGCATAGCGATAACTGCTGGGCACAGTGTAAATGACATAGTGGCACTGCTTGTTCGATTTCCTGTTTGAGGTATTTTGACTTCAGAAGCATCATACACATAACCATCGACGTTAATCTTGTTTTTCGATTGCTGTATGAATTTTGCAAAGGTTTGGAAGATGCCATTGCTGTCACCTTGGTCATCGCTTTGTGCACGCGAACTAACAGTCTTATGTCACAAGATATCTTACCTTGTTATATCTTATGGTCTTTGATGGTTCATGAATTGTGATAAGATTTGGAAGCAACCCAAAATTCATTTATTTTGCAAGGAAAAAAGTGTCATTAATTAGGTGAGAATAATTTTTATCCATTAAGTAAATGTCATTATTAGCCACAGGCCAAAGCATGAACTTATAACCTCAGGAAAACAGAATTATAAAAGTAATTATCAAGCTGAATGTTTAAAAGGGTACATGGTTGATTTTTCAGGATTCTAGAACTTTCTGTAGGTCCATTTGATATATTTTCAGTGGCACAAGCTTTTGGGTCTACATCGCTTAATTTCACACTCATTTAACAGTCTGAACTGAGGTTTTACTCTGCCAACTTCTACATTTAAAGGTTTTCTTAATTGGTGCAAGCTTTCTTGTACAACCTTTTGATTATTTTCCGACTTTTGCTGATCAATGACAAGTTTTATTTTGGAACTGGGTGCTGTCCCTTGTTTACAGCCAACTTACATGTACCTTTAAGTGAAATTTCCTTGATTTAAATTTAATATTTCTTTAGTTTTACACCCGCAAAACACAACTTATTATTTTACCTTCAATATGGTATTGTCTATTTTTTTATTCTGTTTCTTCGTTGTCAAGGAAAAACTTATTCTGCTGTATTTGTTAATTGTATTCTTAGAGAAACTGAACTTTCAATCCTCGTAAAGAACAAGCATGCATTGCGAACCCGACAGAATTTGATTTCTGGTTATGCAATTCGATTTCAGTTTAATTTCCGTCTACACAAATTAAATGTCCACAAATCCGACCCTCAGCAGTAACTCATTCCTTGCGCATGTGTGCGTATGAATGAGTTAAAAATCTCAATTTCTTGACATTTGTGCAACTATCTGTACGTGATCAAGATATGGATGCTATATTGAAAATAAAATATTGAAAGGAATTAAGGTCTTGTTATGCCAACTTAGTCATAATATGAAATGAAGAATGATCCTCACAGTTGTGAACACAATTTATGCAATTGTGGAAAGAAGCCTGAAAAAATTTCAGGACTTCAACAGTGTTTGAACCTTTGACCTCGCGATTTACCGGTTCGATGCTCATAATATGTATTCAACCATGCATGTGAATCAGTGAAGTAGCAAATTATGTTTTCCGATTGCCTCTTGGAAGGCTGAGTGAAAGCCATTATAATATGGCCTCTTGTTGTTTGTTTAAGCTGACGGATGTGTTTATGCACTGCAATCATTGAGACACTTGGGCCACCATCTTAAAATCAACCATGTGTTGGGTGATGTTTTCATTAAAACAATGTCAAGCTATGGAGTGACCTGATGTTTTAATCGCAACATGTCTTTTGTGGAAACATACCTCTTTGAGATCATTTCTGATCAAGCACTTGAATGGTTTAGATCCTGTAACAAACTGATCATTATGGAAACCAGGCTATAAAGAAAGTTGCATAGCTCGCTGGATTGTTTTATACTTACTGTGCAAGAATAATGCTAGCTGAAAAACTGAAAAATGTTGTGTGATGCAGTCGTGAAGAAGCTTGCGTGAGTTGTTTGGTAAGTCGACTCAGTCTGTGTATTTATGTGAGTTATGTCAATACAAGAAAATATGCACACTGGGTGACCAAGTTTTCAAGGCACCCAGAAGTTCTGAGATTTTCGGGACCAAGCTCTGAGTTTTTCTTTTCCACCATTTTAAATGAAGGAAGAAGTTGCAGTCATTGGTCGAATTTGCTGTGACTCAAATGGGAAGTTGAATGCACAGTCTGTAATGTTAGAAGGTTCACAGGAGCTGTCATCAGGAGTCAGAGTCAAGTTGGACCTTTCTGAAGTACGACAGTTTGCCCTTTTTCCTGGGCAGGTATTGCAACATAAACTCACTCTTTGCATGTTATTGTGCTTTTTCAGTTTAAAGTTGATTATGACTGTGGCAGAGAATTCTTCACTGATCAATAAATGGTGTAACTGTGTCTAATCATTCTGCTGTCTTAAAAAGTCAATTAAATTATTGATACAGTAACTACTAAATGAAGCTTTCTCCAAACAGTAAAATATTGGTGGAAAGATGGAAATTTTTGTCTAAATGTTAATCGATAATGAGGTCCTTCTTTATAGGTGGTTGCTCTTTATATATATGCTTAAGTTAAAGGCCTTTAATAGTTGCAGTGTTGATACAAATTAAGTTTTGTTTCAGGTTGTTGCTGCTGAGGGACTGAACAGCACTGGTCAAAAATTGGTTGTGAACAAAATTTGCACAGTGAGTGAGAATTGTAAGCCACTTGGCAAATACAATTTGAAATTTGACATATGTGACAATATTTTTTTTAGTATGTACCACACAAGTGAATAGTGCTTTTCGCGTGCTCTGATTGGTTAACTCGGGGGTGATTAGCAAGTACTATTCACCTCCAAGCAGCTGGCATGCGAGATTTTACAATTTCTGACAGCTTTTCGGTATATTGTCACGCATAAAGTTATGTTTTGGCCCGCTAATTATTCAGCTTGTGTGGTATATACCAAAACAATTATTCACCTCAGTGTCAGTGAAAGTGGTGGATATTTACCTCGCCGCTTCGCAGCTTGGTAAATATCCACCTATTCACCTCCACTTCGGTGAATAATTGTTAACTAGGGTACATACAGTACTGCCTGAAATTATTGACCCATTGAGACGTGGTTGGGGTACTCCGGTTTTCCCCTCTCCTCAAAAACCAGCATTTCTCCCACATGGCCCCACAAGCTTGCAGCTTTAAAAATCTTAACCATGTATAAATAAAGTTTCTTTCTTTTCTTTTAATTGTTTACGTGTAAAACTTGTCATTCACGGGCAAGGAAAAGCTTAGTTTTTACTAGCGAGACAAGCATTCACTATGTTGCAAACGGGTTCCTATTTAAAACGGAATTCCTTTCCCCAGCCGTTTCTTTATCAGCTTGGATCAGCCATTCAGAAAATCTTTCATCTGCTTGATCGCCTAGTGTTATCTGATGATGAACTACCCTGCAACACTGTTTGTTCTGTTTGGCTAATTGAACAAGCGGTTATAATGTTACTGCATGGTACCATTATAGCAAAAAGGTAAACTATGTTTTCTTCCACGCTGAAATATAGAGATGCTGTCAAATCTGCGGAATGCATGGAATATGATCACCCTGGTTGCCTAGCACATGACATGTTTTGGAACTTTCGGCAACGAGTGATAAAAATATCAGTAAACTAGTTGTAATTGTAGATCAGGAATGCGTTAAAGTATCCATTGCGTGGTAGTCTGATGTGATAATAATGAATTCTATTACAGGTTTGTAATGTGAAGTGATATGACAGGGTTGTGATCGGTTGTCGGTGCTTCCTTGTCAGTAAATCCTGGCCGGTAAATCAATGTTTTAATGGCCAAACGTATAGTCTACGTCACACTATCAAACAATCCTTTCTATACCCGTCAATCATTTCACATCCTCTTAAGGTAATTCAATTCGCGCATGAATATTAATACGCATACAAATGAGCTTAACTGAATTGAAGGGATCGGAGCATAACCAACCTATGTCCACTTTTAGGTTGTTTTTCAATTTTTCTCAGACTTGTCCGAATTTTTGCATGTGAACTGCAATTCAATTGAAAGAAGATGTAATGCAATTTGCAAACCACTCTCATGGAAAATTAGTTTCTTTGTGTATGTAAGGAAAAACGCATTTTTTGTACACATTATATCTTTAAAACGAAAAAAAATCAGTAAAAAAAAATACCAGACAATGTTTTTCAGTCCAATTGCAGTTCACATGCAAAAGTTTGGACAAATCCGAGCAAAATAGAGAAACACCCTAAAAATGACAGGTTGGTTTTGCTCCGATCCCTTCAATTGTTATGTACATTTCTTAGATTTCCAATATTATTTTTTTAACAGTTGTATATACTATAGGATTGTTTTGTAATTTATTTTGTAATGTAGTTAGGTGTCCTCAATTAACATACATTCCAGTATGCTACATGATTAATGGAGCTACGTAGTGACGAAGTCCTTTTTGGCTTTCTCATCTCAGGGAATTCAGCTTCCTTTCTACTCATCAGTAGAGGCTCCTAACCCTGAGTCTGAACACAAAGCAGCAGGTAACAACATTTTAGAAAACTGGAGTGCTCAATTAGGGTTGGAGCTGATATTCTTTAAACTGAAATATATTAGTTCTTGGTGGTGTCATTAAAAGCCAAAAACCAGAGAGGGAAAATGGAAATAGAAATAATGTTTAGGACACTTGTGTTTGACTAACTAAATTCTCCTCAAGCTTATTCTTGAACTCATTTCCCCATGCAAATAGCCATTACTTTGCTTAACAAATCAGGTAACTGACAAGAAGCGAGTTTTTTTTTTCTTAAGTTCATCAGTTTCTAAGGATTTTGTTTCATGAAGCAGGGTTTTAATTTAGTTAAATGTCATTTAACAAAGTTAACCGCCACGAACTTAGCGGGCACCTCTGGCCAGTGGTAATCTGTTCAAGTGCAGGCTCACGTGGCTCATTGCGGCTACGTTTTTCCTTCAGCTCGTGTTCTTGTGATTTTCTAGCGGTCTTCTACAAGCGGGCAGCGTTTCTTCTAGCACTTTTTAGCAGTTTCTTCACCTCTCACTTACAGTAGCTCCAAGCGGTGTTTGTCAGCATTCCCTCCTCCTCCCCTCCTTTTTTTTTTCCTCCCACTTATTCATTCAGTGTTGACGGGTGCCTGGAGTGGGGCCTCATGGCTGGGTTGCGGGGATTTGCCAGCCATGGGGGCAGACTATCTAGGGGCTGGCTGGCCACAGTGGAAGCCCCTGGATACCCCAGGCACCCACCTTCCATTAAGTGAGGTAGCAGGTTAATTAGAAGCCAGGACCCATTTACTGACACCCATGAGCTCTGAACACAGTACCGTTGGCTGTTAATACGAAATTGGTAAGGGCAGCCCAAAAAACTCTCAGGGGTACTACCTATTTTAATTCCTATATCCTCCTTTTTTCTACAATTAAAATAATGAAACCCCTGATGAAGCAAAAAAAGTCACTTGTCTGAATGTTTCTTAATTTTAAAAGGCATGCAGTATTAGTAAACAAACTTATCTTGACAACTAAAGCACAGTAATATTGCTTTGTTGCTTTCAGAACCATTCGTGATGTTGGTAGCTGCTGGGCCCTTCACAACTTCAGACAGCCTGCTTTATGAGCCACTTGCAGACCTCATGAAAACAGTACAAAATGATAAACCAGATCTACTTATTTTAGTGAGTTGGGCAAACCTTCAGATACTGATATTTCAATTGAACCATAATGTAATCAACTTTCTTCTTTTGTTTCTTCTTAGTTAGGACCCTTTGTTGATTCCAAACATGATCAAATCATGGTAAGTTAAATATGGGGCTAGAATGAATTGTTTTGTTGTGTGTAATGTTGCGTGGGTAATGCGTATTGGACACGTTGGAGGAGGGCAGGGGCAGGGGTCATTATATCCCCAGGTGACTTGATTCATGGTTTGCGCAAGTACAGGTGTGGATCTTCAATCATGAACAAAAGTACTTGAGACACTACGTGAAAAGAACACTTTTGATTAGGGGCGTGATTTTTCCAATCTCCTCTTCTCGTATTTAGGCCCCCTCCCCCTAGAGAGCTTAAGCAACGGCAACGAAAATGTCAATTCAAAATCTAACTTCTCTTTATTGTAACTCTTTCGCGATTATTCCAACTTTTTTAACTTGTAAAATGCTGGCGAACTATCCTGGAGTTAAATTAGTAAAAACGGTATTGAAGTCGGGAAAGAAGAAGAGAGAATAGAAGAGAGAATAGAAAGAAGAGTTCACCGTTATATGCTCGTGTTCTTCACAAAACCTAAAATTTGGTCATTTCACGTTGTTTTGCTGAAGAAGGCAATGAAATGTACCAAAACGCATGTGCAGGGCGATTGTTTTTGCTCGTTAAGCCTATTGTTTTGTGGCGTTCTTGTTGCCGTCGCCGCTGTCGTTGCTTAAGCTCTCTAATGTTGTAGCCACAGGACAGTGTCCACGAAGCGTGTTTCAACATTGAAAATGGGGGAGGGGGTTGTCTATCGACATAACCTTTTGTTAACATATGAGACATTACTTAAAATACAACCTGTACACCAAATTTCAGAGATTGGGGCTGAAGCGTTTTCGAGTAAGAAGCGAGAGAAGTTTGGTTTCTAGGGGATTTTCCGTGTACAATTCCCCAAAGAGTATATTGTTGACAGATCTGTCAATAATGCAATCTTTTACGTGAAAGCTGAGACCATTCAAGCCGGAGAAATAAAACTGTTGTCTCGTCTTTTGCAACCAGCTCACCAGCAAATGAGAAGAAATAAGCATTTGACGTGGAATTTTTAATTTTGCTGTTCCGAACGAGTTACCTTGTGTACTACAATGAACAGCTCTATTGAAGCCAGGAGAAACGGCAGAGAAATCCCGGCCACCAAAACCTATTGTTGACTATATTTGGCATTCATTGTGCCTCTACAATGTAGCTTGCGCTCCATGTCTTTCACTCTTCGAAATTTACGGCCTTCGGCTTACGCTCCGTGTCTTTTGCTCTTTGAAATTTACGGCCTTCGGGATCGATGAATGATGGGTGAACTTTGTTGCCGGATTTGCGTGAGAGAATCGTTCATCCAGCTTCTTCACGCGTACGGTATTCGCAAACCACTTCCAGAGTGTAGCAGCAAACGAACATCGAGGCCAAATGAATTGCCAAGAAATCGCGGCCAAAGAAAATACCAATAGGGGATAAATTACGGAGGTTTATTTCTCTAATCTCTTATCTCTAAACCTCGTAAACTGCAAATCAATTGAAATAAAGGAAAAGTATAAACAATTGAAGGGCTGGGGCATAAACTGCCTATGTAGAGTTTTAGGTGTTTTTTTTTTGCATACGTTTTTTTCTCGAAAATGAAAAAGAAATCGGTGAAAAAAAAATACGGGACAATGTTTTTGAATCAAAATGCAGTTCACATGCAAAAATTTGGACAAATCCAAGCAAACTAAAAAAACGGCCAAAAATTCCACATACATTAGGCAGTTTATGCCCCCAGCCCTTCATGAAGTTAAGCTCATTTGTATGCATACCGTATTAATATTCATACGTGAATTATGTGAACATTTGTGAAGAGTAAAACTAAAACTGGACGTGAAATGATTGACGGGTAGAAAGGATTGTTTGATAGTGTGACGTAGACTATAAATTTGGTGGTTAAAACATCGATTAAGCTGATCGGATACGAAACTTACATGAGTGATGGAGCTGTGGGTCGCTACTTATTAACTGCATTATCGGTTTGCCTTCCCGCCTGGTGATCGCCATTAAAAGTCTGGAGATCCGCTAGTTTTTAACTCTTCTGAAAGAATCCAGTTAGCGTTTTCTCTGTGCTTACCAAATCACGATGAGATATAAGCTTAAGTTGACTGTCGGGTTTTGGAGTACAGAGTAGAAGCCAGGCGGAAAAAGTCTGAAAAACAACTCTCGTCTCAAAAGCGGTGAAGTCGTTGCTAGTCTTGGTCCATTTCTCAAAGGTTGCGGTGCTGAAAGCTGGGAAAGCGAGAGTGGTTTTTGGACTTTTAGGCAAAAAGTGTATGTTTGAAGAGTCTTGTTGTTCATGCTTGGAGCAGACAATGATCCCAGAATTCATTGCGGTCAAAGAGGGCGCTGTCTGAAGTGAAAAACTCTCGCGGGGGGCGGTGGGTTGGGGCAGATTATTACTTGTTTTCAGTAAAAACTCTACCTTATAAAATGACTTTGAAAACTGTCTAGCTGCTGCACCAAGGTTTCCATTGTTCATTAATTTTGAAGAGCGCATTTTTTGAAACCACTCATGACATGAAATCCCAGCTTGCTTTTACTGTTAGCCGTGAAATAGTTGGTCGAAACCAATCCTATAAGACTTCGGAAACGCTACCGAGAATTCATTTGGCACGAAGTGAAGTCTGCCCGTTTTCAATGAGTATCTTGAACACAATCCATGCACACAGCAAACGTTCAAAGCAATATTAAGCGGTACTCCTCGCATCGTCTGTGTGAATCAGATGTACGTAAACAACGGATGATAACGTGAACAATCGCCGCAGTTATGCACACAACTTAAGCAGTAGTGAAACCAAAAAAAAAAAACCGCTTGTACGGGATTCGAACCCACAACCTCTGCGAAACCGGTGAATTGCTGTAACATCTGCGCGTGTTGGTTCGTAACATATCCGTGACTGATGAACAAGTGAGAATGAATATTTGGTAAACACGCTGCCGAATTTGAACACATAAATCACTTTTGCATTGATCGCCTCGGTTTTTTGCTTCTATGGAGGCTAATAAACTACAGCAAAAAGTATTATCACGCGAGATAAACATTTGTGCGCGACTACAGTCATTGTGATGAGACAATCCATCACACGTGATAAAGGGATTGAATTTCATGCAAACTTTTTTACGTCTTGGAGCCAAGTTAATTTCAGAAAAGAGTTAAGTATTTTTGTCAAATTCTTTCACTGTCGTCATTTACATTAATTTTTATAAGATTTACATTCCATTGTTTTCCACTTGACGATGAAAATGAATCCATCAAAAACATTTCAACTGACGAAACCACGTGCAAGTTTTAATTTACTACACAACACAATGTTCTGAGTAAACAAAACACGATGGAAAACAGCGTACTCTTAGGACTCTTAATTTTTTGCCCTAGAACATCTGATTAACTCAAATTTTTGGTGTAGGTCACCCATAGGAGTTGTCTTGCCAAAAAGTTTCTTCAAGTCAAAACAGCCGTCTTTCAGTAATATTTTGTGATTTTTCAGCCATCAGCAAGCTTTTTGCGCAACCGACTTTAGCGCTCTGTTATATCAGTCAAAGCCTTTCCGAAAGAATTTAGAGTCAACTAAGGCAACTAGGCACTGTTTTCGACTCGGGCAAACCCTTCAGTTAAGCTGATTCGGACTCAAACAACCGTGCTTTCTCTAACTTTAACGCTAGTGTTAACGTTAACATTAACACTAACCCTAACCATGTCCCTAACCCTATCACTAGCCCTAGCCGAAGCTCTAACCCTAATGTTAAGTCCAACCTAAACCCAACAATAACCCTGAATCTCTTTGGAGTGAGTGCTGTTTTCAGGCCGGACTAAATCTTTGTGCGCTGACTTGAGGTTAACCAAGGTTACTGTGTGCTGTTTTTTTAAGTCAACCATGAATATTGTGCACTGTTTTCGTGCCAAGTGAGCTTGTCGAGTGTTATGATTACGTTTTCATTGTTATGAAAAACGACACATTGCGCATTACGTCTAACTGAACAGAAACATTCTGTGTTCTCTTAATTCGGTTACGAGCATTTGGTTCTTGGTCTCACTCAAAGAATACCCTTGGGCATTGTTTTCATGAATGTTAATTAGCATACTCCACCATATGAAGGGCTGGGGGCATAAACTGCCTGTTTAGAGTTTTAGGTGTTTTTTTTGCATACGTTATTTCTCGAAAACGAAAAAGAAATCGGTGAAAAAAATAAGGGACAATGTTTTTGAATCAAAATGCAGTTCACATGCAAAAATTAGGACAAATCCAAGCGAACTAAAAAAATGGCCGAAAATTCCACATAGGCAGTTTATGCCCCCAGCCCTTCAATTATACTCTATTAGAGCACATGGCGACTAATGAGGCAAATAAATTTAAAGAAATGAAAATAATGACTAAAGCAACTAAGTGCCATGGCAAACACAAAATATATTAAACGAAAATACCGAAATAAAGACAAAAGAGCTTGCCCAAAAACGAGATAAATAAAGGAAAATTATGACTAGAAATAACTGCTTGATGATACAAGGGCGGTGACTACATAACACGCACAGAAAACATAAGTTCATAACAAAAGAAATGCTACTTTGCATAAATGGGGCAAGCTACAAAAGTAAAAACAAATGAATAAAACTTACATATTGGTCCCTATACTCCGGTGGCTTGAAACCAAACAACTAACGAAATCGACTTGGGATGACCAACGCAACCGGTGAAACAGTGAAAGGGCGTACGATATGACAACTAAAAATCAGCGGGAGAGAAAAACTGTTTCAAGGAATCAAATGGCACAATGGCCAACTGTAACACAAATGTCACGCAGATTTAAAGTCACACATTTACACAGGGCATTGGGCTTTGTGAAGGCTTCTTGTGACCAGCCCTTTGGCTCACTGTCTGCCATAAATAAATCTTGGTGTGATAAATAAAGCTCCTTTTCTTCAATAAATAAATATCTATGTAAAAGCTCTCTATGAATTCATGCACATTGGATATCAAAGGCAAGCAAGGTGTTGTTGCTAGGTGAAGCGTTCATACATGTATCACACTGTGATTGGTTTCGCGGGAAAAAAGCACTCCGTAAAAGGAATGAAGGGCCCTGAAAATGGCCGTTTTTGGCTGTTTACCGCTGTAAATGTTTACTGCAGTCATAAAAAAAACATGGCTGCCACTGAAAACAACCCATGGAAGCTTTTTCGACCATTTTTTTCCAGTTTAAGCTCGATTTTGGAACACAAAATGCATGTTGATTCAAAGGTGGGAGTTGGTTCATTTATATATCTTCTCATAGGTTTATTGGATGGAGTCGAAACTTGGCAGGCTTAAACTATGTATGTGTACGAAAGTTTTTGTGGGAGTACGTCACATATGCCTTCAGATACCAGTCTGACAGTTGCATCATCTGATTCATGAGGGTAGATTCTTATATTTCTCACGATGATTTTTTTTGTTTTCACTTTCTTTTGACGTACTCCCAGTCAATTCTTTGTTGCAATGTTATGTATCAATGTGCCAAAATATTTCAAAGGACAACAACTTTTCTGCGAGTTATATGCAATTTTGTACTTTGGGAAAATTTTGACCACGCCCAATAAGAGATAAAATTTCAGAAATTCCTTTCATCCATTCATCATAAAAACATTTTCGAGAATCTACATGAAATAGAGTTTTATATGTGAAAATAAAGTAAAGTTTGAGCAATTATTCAGATAGATTTGATGTACATAGAAATATGAGAAAAATGTGCAAGTTAGCCTCCTGGACTACCTTAAATTGTGGAGCTAAGAAAAGCCATGTTGTCAGTTTTTATCCATTCTTTTGTAGGAGGGTCCCTCAAACAATTTATTCAAAGACAACACAGCAAGCAAAATAAACTAAAATTAAATAAACAGGAACGACTAATAGATCAACCTTGCTAGAAGCAAGTTCTCTTGTTCTCTGTCACATTCTCTTTAACTGCTGTCTCTTCAGTAAGGCCACAAGAGCTCAACTGAACTACAGCCAAAAGTTGCTTCTATTTATATGGGCATGACAAGCAAGGAACAAACAACCTTGCACATTTAAAACATATTTGGAGATGCGTTGCCAAACCATTTCTTCCATAGTAAACACAGCAGCAAGAATTTCCTTAAGTTCATCCTATTATCTTAGGGCGATAAGATTAATTTACTAATTAAAATAATCTACTGAAATGCAACCACAAAAACTTTGTAACAGTGAACGCTTTAGGGCAATTAAATGTGGTTTTGCGCACACACACATGAAAATAAAAGCAAAACAATAAAAAGTTGTGCATTGCTAGATATATCAGAAGAGGTAATGGAAATACTGGGTATAGTCAGACCCTGTCACATATTTATATTTGGAAGTGAAAAAGGAGGAGTCTTTCCAGCACTGCAGTACATAAGGAGAAGTTGACATAAAACATTTAATGGTGGTTTGACTTGTTCTGCAGAAACTAACATGGCCTATTGAATGACATTTATGTTCAGATCTAATAAACCCAACCTTAATGTTTTAGAATGGTGATCTGGATGAACCATTTGAAGACCTGTTTGAAAGACAAGTCCAACAGATTGTAAAAGCTACAGAAAAGTATGCCATTTATATTCTTTTAACTTGCAGATATTCTATGGAGAAGGGGATTGGCTGATGATTTAAACAAAACGTCAAAGCCATGCCAGCTAGGTGCATGCAATCTTCAGTGATTACTTTTCTGATCAGTATTGGTAAATCAAGTCAATCAACTAGTACTTGTGAGACATCAAAAAACATTCTAACCAGCTTAAGTTATTCTTTTGGTAAAATTTAAATGAAATAAATCCTTAAAATCTTTTATTTTTATCAACAGACTCTCCACGGCAGTTGTGTTTGTC
The DNA here is from genome assembly GCA_016490735.1 of Pachyseris speciosa. Lineage (NCBI taxonomy): Eukaryota > Metazoa > Cnidaria > Anthozoa > Scleractinia > Pachyseridae > Pachyseris > Pachyseris speciosa. The sequence continues at coordinate 745,721 of JAEMWC010000091.1, read as the reverse complement.
CCATCCCATCGGGATGTACATCATGATTTTGTTTATCCCCAGCCACCATTCAACACCACAGTATACAAAGAGGATGGTGATCTTCCCATGGTATGTTTAGTAACACTGGCTTGTAAACACCTCTCAATTTGTTCCTGTATCAGAACGTGTGTTTCCTATCCCAGTGCTTAAAAATAAGAGGCTCTTTTGGCGATTCCAAAATGTGAGTGTAGTCCTGAGAAGGACTGTTTGTGATGACACTGACTGACGTTTCGACAACCTAAGCGGAGGTCATCATCAAAGTCAAGTGATTTGTGTAACGTCAGGAGATGGTGTAAATACATAATATGTACTCTGGTCATTGATCAGACTTGCTTCTTAAGTGTTCAGCCATGCAATCTTGCGTTCAAGTTTCTGACTGCATGCAGTCTCACTGATATGAGTGGCCTGGCAGTAGCAGCATTTGATCTTATAAACTGCTCCCTGTCTATCCTTTGGTTTGTTGTCGTCCATAACATTCATCGATCAATAGTTGTAATAAAGTAGTGATGAGCCTGTGAGCAACACAGATGTTGTAAGGCTGTAGGATCTGTGCGATAGCTTCCGAAATTTCTTTGGTTTGGGGTATAGTTCATATAGTGTTAGATGTTGCATAATTTAGATCTTACTTCACTTAGGTATGATTATTCTGATTATTAGTATTATTGTTGTTGTTATTATTATTATTTCTATTAATTTTTCAGTCATAACTTTATCCAGAAAATTATGCTCAAGGTGTCTTTTGTTCATATCAGTAACACTTTATACTGGTTTTGAGGGTTGCTGCCTTCAATTGAAGGGCTCGGAGCATAACCATCCTATGTCGAATTTTGAGTCGTTTTTCGATTTTGCTTGGATTTGTCTGAATTTCTGCATGTGAACTGCAATTCGATGGAAACACATTGTATGGTATTTTTTTGACTGATTCATCCAGAATCCAGAAATGCATTTTTTCTTACGTACACCAAGAAACCAACCTTCCATGGGAGTGGTTTGCAAGTTGCATTACATCTTCTTAGTAAGAAAAAATGCATTTCTGGATTCTGGATGAATCAGTCAAAAAATACCATACAATGTGTTTCCATCGAATTGTAGTTCACATGCAGAAATTCAGACAAATCCAAGCAAAATCGAAAAACAACCCAAAATTCGACATAGGATGGTTATGCACCGACGCCTTCAATTGTAATGAGTATGGGCTGTTCTGTGTCATACATGAATGTATGTATAGTGTACCACTTATGATTTCCAGTTTGCAGGGGGCAGTATACACTTAACCTGTTAATTTTCTATTTGTGTTAGTGGCATTCAGATTTTTTTTTTCTGAGACTGTTTCATTCAGTTCATTTCATCCAAGTCACCATCCCATATCATGTTTTCATTTTGTCTTGAATAATGCTGAATAATCATGAATTATCAACAACATAGCTTCTAGAAATTGCATGATTCACAGCTGCATGATAAGCAAGTAGTAAAAATTAAGCTAGCTACTTAATCCCTTGTTATGGAATGTGTTGGTCTGTTCATGCACTATCACACATTCATGCCAACTACATTATTTTTTATTTACTTTTACTTAGAGGGTCCAAATTTTGCGATTATATACTGTAGAAGGGAAAAGTGAATTACACTTAACCTCAATTTCATTGTTTAATTTTGTAGTGACCTTGGTGGTTATGCTAGATAAGATTAATTCCCTGGAGCAAACAAAAAATAGTTTAATTTAATAATTAAATGTATGAAAAGGGGCAATGGCTAAATTGTTTACCTAACCATTGCTTTGATCTTTTGTAGAGAATCCATTTTGTGTCAGATCCATGCACTCTTGTGGTGAATGATGTGACCATTGGTCTTACATCTGTGGATGTATTATTACATTTGGGCAGTGAAGAAACAGTTTGGTGAGAATAAATTTGTCTCTTAGAAACAGTTGCAACAGAAATTTACTTCACTCAAAATCATTGTTTAATTTCGTCCACTAGCAGCTATTCATTGTCTTTAGCAACACCCCTGTGGTGTTTCATGTCAGAAAGTCTAGTAGCCCATCAGTTAAGATAATAAGTTACACTTAAGTATGTATACCATGTAGAATGTAATGTCATGGAAAAAGAGTGTAGACCTCAATGCCTGTACATGTAAATACAAACAAAACCTCCTAAAAAGTAAGCCTTCAATTTGAGTAGACCAAGTCATTAATTTAGGAATCCTGTTCTAGACCTAAAAATTAACTTGCCCTCTGAACCTATGGATTTGAATGTTCATTGCAGTCCACCGGGGTCATCTGACAGACTTGGCCGTCTTGTGAAACATATTCTTTATCAGCACAGGTATTTGCATTTTTAGTGTTTTCCCTTGACCGATCAGAGATCTTTCACTGAAGTAACACATACATGTAGTATATGTGCATGGAAAACTCAAACCCTATCCTGGGTGATACGGCTTACAACCCCCTCCCCTCCCCCTGTAAAATCCCTCTCAGTATCTTGGATTGGGTCGGGGTGGAGGGAGGGTACAATAGAGGCGTAAACATGCAGCTTATCTTGAAGTTGCTAGCTAGTCGTAATAGTTTTCTGCTGACATTGCAGAGGTCATGGGTCTGCTTCCAGTTCAAGCCTACATTTTTCTCGGACATTTTTGCAACTGCAGTGATCATCCATACATTCAAATTAATAATCCTCTTTCTTTCTTTCCTGGCTTTACTTAGCATAATCTAAACACCTGGAAAAGGCTACCACCTCTGAACAGAAAGTGAAACTCAAATAATGATAATTTTACATTTTTTAATTCTGTTGTAAAATTGAGTAAACATAATTTATTTGAAGCATTCCTTATCCTAGACTAAATGCAGGTTGGATTTTCTATCTGTAAGGTCACTGTATTCAGGAATGATCTCTGCAAATTGTCCTCTGCCTGTGTTTATAATATATTAATAATTCTTGTCTTTTGAATCTGAAATAAACAAAAAGGTGGGAGAACCCTGTAAGGTAAAATCTAAACCAGGGGCCCTTCATAAAAGGCTTAGCTGTCTAATGCAATAACAACTGGGTTACACTATCTTTTTTCAAGATGTGAATGATTGTTGTAGTTATGAACACTGCTTACGCAGTAGTGAAAATAAAGCCTGAACTCCCATACAAGCCTGAATTTGTTTTCAAGCTTTATTTTCGATACTGCTAAAGTAGGATAGTGTATATTGTAGCATAATATGTTATTACTGCAGTATGCATACTGCAACAATCATTCACATCTTCATTCTTTAACCCGCAGTTAAAATACATGATTTTCATATATTCATAGTCATTTATTCATCATTCATGGATTTATTACAAACCCACAAAATGACCAGCTCCCAGTTGGCTTGTTAGCTCAGTTGGTAGAGCACTGCACCAGTATCGCAGAGATCATGACTTAGACTCAGTCATACAAGCCTGACTTTTTTCAGGCTTTATTTTCACTACTGCTTAAGTAGTGTTCATAACTGTGGCCATCATTCTCATCTTTATTCTTTTTAATCTGCAGTTCAAGTATATATGAATTTCATATAGATTCATAGTCACTGTTTTTTTGTAGGTCTGTTGTTTCATAAAAGTGTACCTGCAGATTGAAGTGTTGTTTTTTTTTTTTTGTTAAATACATTCCACAGCTATTACCCATTGCATCCTCCTGCAGAAGACGTCAACTTGGACTATGAGCAATTTGAGAAGCATGCACTGCTGTCTTATACCCCAGACATCTTGATCCTTCCATCAGATCTCCGATACTTTGCCAAGGTACACTGTACTTTTCTAATTTAATGTAATGTAATTTGTTAAATTTGTTGCAACATCAAGAGTGCTGTTTGAGAAAAATTAAGGTGAGTTTCAGGATCTCTTTTGGGTTGTATAAGGATTTAAATGTTATCAACATGGATTCATTTTCCTTTCTTGTCTTTCATTTTTCTAACTTCGAAAGCATAGTTTTACAGTTGGTTAACAATCGTTAAAGCCATAATTTTATAAGCCACATGACCACTCAAGAGTGTTTCCACAAAAAGAACGGCACTGTGGATGTTAACATGGTAATAACCCACCTTGCAACCTCGGTCTGAGAATCAGCAGTGAAAGTTAGTTAATGGCCTATAAATTTTACTGCTGTGTTTAAAAGTTGCTAAAATTCATCAGTGGCAGCTCATCTCACCTAAAATTGTGTATTGTTCTGTTACTGCAGGATACAGTGGGCTGCCTGTGCCTGAACCCTGGTCGACTGGCTAAAGGCCTTGTAGGTGGTACCTATGCTAAAGTGTGGATCAAGCCAACACCAAACAACACAGACAAGTTGTCATCCCACATTCTGTCAAGTTCCTTGGCTCAAGTGATCAGAATATAAATCCAGTTTGACCAATATACTGGATGCAATTAATGAACTATTTGAAAACAATGGTTTTTTCATACCGTTGTTCATGCGACTCAGCTAACACTGTGGCATGTCTCTATTGTATGATAACAAAGGAAATAAAATTCAAAACTTCTCAATCATTACTTGTTAGAAGGCTAGCTGAAACTTTGTCTTAAGTCTTGTTTTGTACCTGTACACTCTTGAAGGCAGGGCTTTCAATTTTTACAAGCGGCTGCTGGAGGTAGAACAGGTGTCTGTGACAACAAAGGGGGCCATAAGAAATACAAACTGAATAGACAGCAGTAAGAGGCATGATAGGCGGCGGTAAACTGCCGGTAACCGGCTTTTATTGAAACCCCTGCTTGAAGGTCCCTTTGCAACCACTGTTCCAAAATACCAAAAGTTTTGCCTGTCAAATCACTTTTTTTCTTTCCTGCTCTTTTGGCTTCTTTGTATGCTTTATAACAGAACAAAGGAGCTAAACCTTTCTTTAGTAAATGAAAGGCATACCCAATCCAAAGAAAATAGAGAGAAAATCTGCATCTGAATTCAACTGAAACAACAATAACAAAAACCCCTGCAAATGCTGCAAAACTTAGAGAATCAAAAAGATTTATGTACGAGTGGATTAAGGAACACAATGGAGATACACTCCATGATCCTTCCATTCACTTAGACCTCAACTGTTTCAGAACATGCTGGCGAGACCAAAAACTAAGCCTTTTGAAAGAAGGTTCAGGTTATTGATCAGTAACCACAACAAACATAGGTACATTCTTGGTTAAAGAGGCCATCCAAGTAAAATTTCACCCTTGGCTAACAACTTCAATAAGGATAATAGATGTGATATTGCAGGACCATGGATGCCAACTGCTCTACAATGTGGGCCAAGTCTTGGAAGAGTTTCCATTCTCTCTGCCTCCCCTCTTTACAAGTTTATACAAGTTTATTGTTTATTGATGTCTGTCCCCTTTGCAATGTTGAGTTTTAATGGTCTCCCAAAGCAAAATTAGTCCACGTGGACAGCCTGAAATGCCTGGGGGGAGAGGATTCTAGACAGGTAATAAAAGATGATTGACAATTGCAGTAATTATTATTCTGTAATCATCAACATTTATTTTGAGGAACAAAATACATCCTCTGCCTGATGCCAACCTTAACTGGTGGAAATGTTGCGATCCATTGACAAGTTATCATGACATGCACTAAAAATGCATTTTTAACTTCAGTTTTGTAGGATACCGACCACACCCCAGCCCCCAACAACAAAAAAATCCATGCATCCACCCATTCCAAATGAAATTCAGACTCCTCCCACATTGTGCCATCCATTACAAACCTTGCAAACACAGGTAGGGTGCCAAATAATTCTTGGAACTGGAGCATCTTTGCTGTGGGCTTTCACTGGTTGAATGCTTATCCAATTAGTCACCAGTATATGACAGTAATGACTAAAACAGGGATTGCATTAACACAGAAATCATGCATTTTTACGCAAACAAAGTCCAAAAAGATGCATCTTCAAAATTTTAATGTGTCCCAGGACACAAGACATGGACTTGAAGAATTCACTCCACTTGCTTTGCATTGCCAGTAGATTTGGTTGAGTAACATTTAAAATATAAGATCGAAGCGAACTAACATTGTTGCCACAATATTGGATTTAGCTACACAATGGAGACTGGAGAACAGGGTTCTTACACACCCAAGAAACTTTAATGAGCTCCCACTTGTTGCTTGTTCAAGAGCCTACTTACCTATATTATAACAATCATGAATGAGGGTGGAAGACATTCTTTAGACAAATTGAAGGGCTGAGGGCATAAACTGCCTATGTGTAATTTTCGGCCGTTTTTTTAGTTCGCTTGGATTTGTCCAAATTTTTGCATGTGAACTGCATTTTGATTCAAAAACATTGTCCCGTATTTTTTTTCACCGATTTCGTTTTCGTTTTCGAGAAATAACGTATGCAAAAAAAACACCTAAAACTACACATAGGCAGTTTATGCCCTCAGCCCTTCAATTAATGGCTGAGGGGGGTTCAAGTGATGACGAATTGTTGATTTGAAAGGACTGCACAAAAGCTGGAAAGAAGAACTCACTCATTCACGAGTGGATGCAAAATTTCTAAGATCCAGTGCTTGTATGTCACATGAATCAGGTGGGTGACAAAAGTACAGCAAAAGTATTGCTTCAGCAACAACATTTCCAAGCTTCAACTGACAATGCTAGCAAAGTGAATAAGAGACACCTGACACCTTATGTGTGACATTGAGAACTATTCATCTGTCAAAAATTAATGTCACCTTGGTCAAAAATTACATTGTCATAAGTTAATGATAAACATTATTTAAGGATGGAAGTAATTTGCCAGTCATCCTTTCTTACAATAAAAGGACTAGGTTTTCATAGGAGTAGGTCATCAAGATTTTGGGACCCCAATTCAATCAATCTTTATTTTTCTCTTTCACCTAAGAATTACAAGTTAATAGCAAATAGAATCTTAAGGAAAGGTGTAAAGTGAGTGGAGTCCAAAGAAAGAATAGCTTGTAATAATATGGATCCCACCTAGTGGTACACTAATAAAGGCTTAAGGCCTGTTCAAACACACTATACACGCACTATACAACACTCGACTTTGTATGATTGACATTGTATAGCGTTGTTGGGTAAGGTGTTCAAACGTAGTATACACGGACTATACAACCACTCTACAAGTATGACGAAACAGAGAATTGTGGGTTAAGATTACCCATAGTTTCTTGTTTGTGTGTGATTTCGTCGACTTCGACTGTGCATGCTCGCATGCAGTATAATGCTCTACAAGTCGAGTGGTGCGTTCAAACAAGCTCGACTTTGTAGAGTATCGCTTCAGTGATCGCAAAACAAAGGAAAAGTCGAGTGGTTGTCGAGTAGAAGTTTGACCAGTTTCAAACATCACTATACACGATTAGACTTGTCGAATCGTGTATAGTGGGCACTATACAAGGTGTTCAAACGCACTCGACTTTGTAGAGTATACAAGTCGAATGTTGTATGGTATACAAAGTTGAGTGCGTTTGAACAGGCCTTTAGCAGATTTTAAACAAAACAAATAATAATCAATGCCTGCAAATAGATCTGGGGGTAGATTATTAGTTTGTACATGAAAATAGCAGTTTCTAAATTAATTTGATGAAGTTGTAAGACAATTTGGCCAAACACATGAGCCCTAGGACCCAGATTCAACAATCACAGTGCCATTCCTGTAAAAAATATTTTCTTTGGTTTCTGTAAGAGGTTGTGATAAACCTCTTGGTCTACAGAGCTGTGGGGTGGGAGACAACCAAATGACATCATCTGTGAGGAATGGGAAACAAGCAGCCTGAACAGGCCGGCTTTACATGCCAAAACAATACAGCTACCGTGGCTCATGGTCACCAAATTAAGCTTACATCAAAATGGATAGACAAGTTAAGCAACCATCAACTTTGTACAGTTCAGAATTTTCAAGTTCAACCTTTTCACCAGGAATTTGTTTGAATGAATCATAACTGCTAGGAATCTCAGTAGATGGCAAATGAACTAGGGTATCGTTCACAAATAGACAATTTGCTGCCTTATCCTCAAGAACCATCAACTTCTTATACTGGTACTTAGCATTTTCCAGTACCTCATTCCAAGCAGTTTTGGAGGCATCACTTCCTCCAACTGCAATGATATCATGGCCAGCCATGGTCATCATGGACTTCAGATGTAGTTGATCCTTAACTGTAATGCCTGTCACGGGGTAATTTGGAAATGCTTTAGCTAGGCTGTCTAATCCTTGCTGGTTCGTTCTCCCAGAAAGTCCCACGAGGAATTCTTTACCCGTAAAAAGTACATCACCACCGTCCAAAGTCGCCGGTTGTTCCATTTCCACAACAGTCAAGCCTGCATCCTGAAGCACTTTTTTCATTCTAGTAGACTCGCCGCGTCTGCTTGAATGACCTAGCCGGGCTACTAAGGCGACGCCATCACAAACTACAGCAGCATCTTCAACAAACACACAATCTGGGTAACCTTCGTCCGCAGGAAGCTCTATAACATCTAATCCAAGATTTTTCAAGGCAGCAACGTACTTCGCATGTTGCCTCACAGCTTTACCATAATCCACGTTTCCCAACGAATCATTTTGTCTTTGTGCCAAGGTAGGCAGTGACGAAGGTACTCCACAGACTATGGCCTTGGTGTATCGAAATTTCACTGATTCTTCACCATTCATTTTCCTCTTTTGAAACAAAAGCCGGCCGGCAGTTCGATAGAGCAAGAATTCATGTAAGCCTACGTGAAATGTCCCAAGGCAAAGGAGAACGCTATAAATGAACTGGGGCCGGTTCCTGAAAGGTGTAATAACTGTATTCCAAGGATAAATCTGCCTTATTCCAGAAGGTATTCCTGGAATAAGGCAGATTTAAGTTATTACATCTTTCAGGAACCGGCCCCTGGTGTTTACGGGCCTTTGCAAGATTAAAGAAATGACCAAAAATCGCCGAATTACTGAAATTAAACACTCCTCGGTTCTTATCTTCGCTCAAAATCGCGAAAAATCCGCCTTCCGATTCTTCGGAGGAGACGTAAGGAGACTATGGCAAGCCGTTTGTAGCAAAATTTAATCCTTGAAATATATGTTTAATCCACCAAATATTGGTTTAATTTAAACTAGTGAAAATTCATTCAATCCATAATCCATCGAATATTGGTTTAATTTAAACCTGTGAAAATTCATTCAATCATAATCCACCAAATATTGGTTTAATTTAAACCAGTGAAAAGTCATTCAATCTAATCGTAAATTTAAATTTTCATTCAATTCAATCTTTTGATTATTATCATTTAATCCAATGCCTCGAGTTTTGATTCAATCCAAACCTTGAAATATCTGTTTAAACCGGAAAATTTTATTCAATCTTCCTGGGCCGAGCGCGGCCAAGAGAAACCAGAGTTGGTTGAGTACGAGAGAGAGCACAGTTCTTATGGCGAACGAAGGACATTTTGAGTTAGAAAAGACTCGCCGAAGTTTCTTGCAGAAGTTTTAGATAAAAGCGACTACCTTTTCAAGGTAATTTTGACGCGAAAACTGTAGAAGCGCATGCTGAAGTTCTTAATCAAACTATTAGTTTGGTTAGGTTGTATCTCGTAAGAATCATCACCGCTTTCTTCACAAAGACACTCGAATCCTTCTTTCACTTTCACATACAGCAGTCCTTGCCCAGCCATTTTCTTCACCACAGAGTACGGTAATAACAACTTTGTCAGGATCAAGTTCGACCCTTGATATTTTCTTTTGATGCAATTTAACGAATTCAAAGTCGTTTGCTCGTATGGTGGGAATTTTTTTGCCAAAAGATTCCTTGATAGCATTTTTGACAGACTCTTCATCATCTTCCTCGACTCGTCCAGCATTATCATACATTGGCAATATCCGTTATGCTCTTCGCCAAGAATTTTTAGAGGACCTCCCCCCCCCTGAAAACCACTCTAGTGACAGAGGCCTCATGAGTCTTAATTTCGATTGATAAACGGGGCAGTAGCTCGTAGCCTCTCTGACCGATTCAGACAACGATAGGTCCCACTAGATGTGCTGTTTCTAATCACATATTGTGTTTCTAGCATGATCCAGTGATCTCTGTACAGAAGTATCAGTGCGCTAGTGTAACTTCAAGCCTGATTGTTGGAACCTGAAGCCTGTTGCATCTGGGAATTTGCCATCGATGCTCTTCCCCGAAGGATATTCGAGGCATTTTCCAACATTTGAGCTACACGTTTAATTTTATCTTCTGTCCTCTCCATCATGCACAACAAAGCTCCTGAGTACCTCACCGAGGCATTTCGCCTTAGTTCGTGACAGTACTGCTTATAACCTCAGAGACTCTAACTTTAATTTAGCACTTCAAAAACCCAACACCGAAAACTTAAAGAAAAGGTTTTCATACTGTGGTGGTAAGTTATGGAATTCCCTGCCATCTGCGATTAAAGCAGAACCGTCTCTTGAAGTCTTTAGGAAATCTTTATTCACACTCGGTCTCCATGACATCAATTAATACTTCTTATTAGTTTTTGTTTACTTGTTATTCATGTAATGTTTATTCAGTACGTCTTATGATATTTTATTGGATGCACGGCTTTCTTGGAAACCAATTCCATGTAACTGAAGAAACTCCGTGTTGAAATAAAAATGTGTGTCTGTCTGTCTGTCATAGTCTCCTTTGCAGACTGTTTTTTGTTTTGGGATGTCACGCAACACTTCTCTGTGGTGAAGAAAATGGCTGGGCAAGGACAGTTTTTTTTTTTTTTATTTTTTTATTTTT
>JAEMWC010000091.1:672500-730000 GCA_016490735.1 Pachyseris speciosa | reverse complement strand
GCAGAATTGTTTTATAACAACAGTTCACATTTAACATACATTGTGCATTTTTAGTTTCACTGTGCAATTTTTTGATCTCTAAAGACAACCATTTTGGTAAAATATTATAAATAAAATAGTTTAACCCCACATATAAGAACCTGTTGGAATTTTTTTGGCTAAACAGGTTCTTATATTTTGGGTATTAAAGTAGCAAATTTCTGCCAGGAGGTTCTTAATTTTCTAGGTTCTTACACGTGGGTTTTTACTGTAATAATAATAATAATAATAATAATAATAATAATAATAATAATAATAATAATAATAATAATAATAATAATAATAATAATAATAGTAATACCACTTTATAGGGGTGACACAATTACTGGTAGCCCAGTAGTATCCACTGCGGCCCACAAATAGGCTAGACACAAATAATGCAAATAAACTCAACATGATAAGAATCCCAACTGGCCGGAGGCAAAGCAGTTGGCTATTTACAAGGATGACTGAGGACGTGAACCAGGGACTACCCAGAACAGGACCAGCTAGCGGCCAGAGCGGGATTTGAACCCGGGGCAACTGCATTGAAATCCATCACCCTAACCGCTGGACCATCATGCCCCCTCAAAATTCCGCCTGTTGGTTCAGAAGTCGAACTTAATTTGCCATTCCGCAGGCGTTGCTAATACAGTTCCAGTTCTAGTTCTAGTTCGGAGTAAAACTGCTTAAATATGTAATATAATAATTCATGCATTAGGTTTGACGCATGAAAAGTACGGCGTCTGAATCGAGCCTGAAAGTGAAAGAAGGATTCGAGTGTCTTTGTGAAGAAGGCGTTGATGATTCTTACGAGATACAACCTAACCAAACTAATAGTTTGATTAAGAACTTCAGCATGCGCTTCTACAGTTTTCGCGTCAAAATTACCTTGAAAAGGTAGTCGCTTTTATCTAAAACTTCTGCAAGAAACTTCGGCGAGTCTTTTCTAACTCAAAATGTCCTTCGTTCGCCATAAGAACTGTGCTCTCTCTCGTACTCAACCAACTCTGGTTTCTCTTGGCCGCGCTCGGCCCAGGAAGATTGAATAAAATTTTCCGGTTTAAACAGATATTTCAAGGTTTGGATTGAATCAAAACTCGAGGCATTGGATTAAATGATAATAATCAAAAGATTGAATTGAATGAAAATTTAAATTTACGATTAGATTGAATGACTTTTCACTGGTTTAAATTAAACCAATATTTGGTGGATTATGGATTGAATGAATTTTCACAGGTTTAAATTAAACCAATATTTGATGGATTATGGATTGAATGAATTTTCACTAGTTTAAATTAAACCAATATTTGGTGGATTAAACATATATTTCAAGGATTAAATTTTGCTACAAACGGCTTGCCATAGGAGACGCAGGTGGGATGGCTGGGGTGCAAGCTCGAAAATTCTTTCATGTGTTAAAAAACTGAAATCAAATGGAACTCCTAATGTATCAGTCAATTCCAGAAGCGCTGTCAATTCCAAAAGCTAACTTTTCTAAACTTTCCTTTACATTTTCAAAAATTATCCCATCCTCTTTGCTTTCCTGTTATCCTTATATTGTTCTTTTTACATATCTGCCAACCCCCAGAGTAAAAAAATCTGGAGACATCTAGAAATCTTTGCAATGTCATTTTTGACAATGTCTGAACACTCTCCGATAATCGCCCGAAGGCCTTTCGAATGTTCCCGACGTCTCTTGTCACCTACCGTATTGCTATAATTGTTTCCATAAAACATAAATGTTAAGTTGCTCAGTAATTCTAAAGTTTTAAGGTGATGTTACACAAGCCGATTTTTAACGCAACATTGTTACGTCAAAAGTTGTCTCGTGTAACATGGCACACAGGACGATTTTTAACGCAACATTTTGTTGCGGCAACATCTTGCAGGTTTTAGAAAGCGATTCAAAAACGCCCGAATTTTGTTGGAGCTGGTGCGCGTAACACCCCCGCCGTCGACTTTTAACGCAAAATCGTCCTCGAGCAGCGAGCAATGTTGCGTTAAAAATCGTGTCGTGTAACATGCCGTTGCCGACTGTTGCTCAACAAAGTTGCGTTAAGAGTTGTTTTGTATAACATGGATTAAAAATCGGCGTTAAAAATCGGCTCGTGTAACATTACACGAGCCGATTTGTAACGCCGATTTTTAATGCCGATTTTTAATGCCGATTTTTAATCCATGTTACACGAGACAACTTTTAACGCAACTTTGTTGCGGCAACGGTTGGCAACGGCATGTTAAGGTGATGTTACACGAGTCGATTGTGAACGCCGATTTTTAACGCAACATTGTTGCCCGAATTTTGTTGGAGTTGGAGCGTGTAACACCCCGGCAGTCGACTTTTAACAAAACATCGTCCCCGAGCAGCGAACAATATTGCATTAAAAATCGTCTCGTGTAACATCACCTTTACACGAGACGATTTAGACTTTCTCAAAGCCCGTTTTTGTTTTTATCTTTCGTGACTCCTCGTCTCGCGACTTCGTCGTTCGTTAAACTCGACTTGGCAGCAAGTCTAGATACGATTTTCAACGCAACATTGTTCGCTGCTCGGGGACGATGTTGCAGTAAAAGTCGACGGCGGGGATGTTACACGCAACAACTCCAATAAAATTCGGGCAACAATGTTGCGTTAAAAATCTACATCTACATCTACATCTACATCTACATTTTATTTAAGTCTATTAAAGGGAAGGCCCATCACCAATAGACTATGACAAAACGAAAGTAATAATAAAATAGATAATAATATTAAAAAAAGATTTGTCTATGTACAATATTGGTAAAAAGATTAATCATTAATTAAAATAAATAAATAAAATGTACCCTTTAAATATTTCTATTAATTGCTGCTTTAAAATTCTTTGAGATTTTTATGTCTAGAAAATGATTTGGTAATGCGTTCCAGTCTCTAATTGTTCTACAGTAAAAGGCATTTTTATATGCCTCTGTTTTGGGTTGAAGTTCAATAAACTTGTCTGGATGATTGTGTCGTAAATTCCTTTTCTTCCTCTCCACATAGGGTGGGACCTCCATGTCAACTTCCCTGTGGATGATCTTATGCAATAGTGTGAGGCGCGCTTCTTTTCTTCTATCCTGGAGAGTAGGCCATTTAAGTTCACTCAGTAAACTTGTAACAGTTCCAGGTTTACGTTCCCAGCAATTCTTCACGAAACGTGCGGAACGCCGTTGAACAGCCTCAATTTGTGTGATGTGTTTCCCTTTCCAGGGGTCCAAACTGTGCTGGCATATTCCAGATGGATCTGACTAGTGCCTTGTATGAAAGTTCTTTGGTTGACTCAGGGCATTTTCCTAGATTCCGCCTTAGGAAACCTAAGGTCTGATTTGCTTTATTCACTTTGATATCTATATGGTGGCCCCAGTCCAGGGTGTTACATAGTTCCACACCAAGATATGGGTGATGTGAAACTGATCTTAAGGTTTGGCCCATTAACTTGTAATCATAGATAATTGGATCGGTTTTCCTGGTTATTCTCATAATAGAGCATTTTTCAGGGTTAAATTTCATTTGCCATGTGGTTGCCCATTCCTCAACAGCATGCAAGTCAGACTGGAGTTGCTCAGCTGATGTAATATTTTCTATGACACTATAAAAGATTGTGTCATCAGCAAAAAGACGGATTGAGGTTGTACAATTATCACCAAAGGAACATCAGTGCCCCCAACACAGTTCCTTGAGGCGATACGTAAAAAGGGTTCGATGAAGTGCCATCGACTACCACAGTTTGTTCGACGTTCAAAGTCGGCTCTTGTAACATCACCTTTACATGTTCTTTCAACATCTTAGTACTCTCGTTCAAATAAGAGGACTAAATCCACTTCTTGTTTTATTTTCCTTTTTGACATCTCGAAAATAACGAAATTAATGAAAAAATTCAAAAAGGCCATGATAGGTATTTCCCGGGAAATTTGGTGCTATAACCGGGAGACCGGGAGAGTTGGCAAGTATGTTTTTAGTACCAGTATTAATAGATTTCCAAATATTCCTTTTTTGGCTAGATAATGACGTAGTAGTAGGAAAGGGGGTAGTCAAATACCACCTTCAAACCACACCCTCCTCGCCCCCCGCTTCGCTCGCTCTGCTACGGCTCGTCGGGTTTTGGTTTTCCGGTGAGTATTTGACTACTCCCTTTCCTACTACTCAGCACCGAGGAGCGCAGCGACGAGGAAAAAAAGCAAGCATATAGGATGCGTGACTGGTATATAAGGCCAAAAGGAGTAAGCAATTAATTATTTTTGTGAAAAATTTCTGCCTCCATATATGGCGGCCCGGCAATTGAACAGTGGCGAGCAAGCAGTGATGAGTGGTGAGCGAGTAGATCCTACACTGCTATTGAAAGGTTGTGATTAGGATGAAAAGGAAAAACTTTTTTATGCCCTTGCAGAAAAAGAGTTTACTGATTTTTTTAAGAAAAAAAAATCGCCCGACGATTTAGATAAAGATTTTTATGAATTACAAATATGTTCCTTTCATTGGTTTTTAGAAAACAAAAATAAATTTAGTGAAATTCAAAAATTGTCAAAAAAAGCTATTCAATCGGTTTTTGAAAAGGAAAATTGCTACACATCATCAAATTTTTTGTGGGATAGGTTTGTAGCATATATTGGGTATAATCTTCTTGAAGAAATTGTAAAACAATGCGTTGCAAACCCCATTCAAAAACCATTTTCGTTTGAAGATTTTGAAAATCTTTACAATGATAAATGCGTTGCACCTGAAAGGTTTACCAAGTCACGTGGTTGTGTTGTAGAACATGTTATGTTTTGTTTGGGACTTCCCTTTAAAGCGTCTAAAAGAGTTGGAATTAAAGACCAAAAGAGAATTTCTTTGTTTTCAACTTTTAAATAAACTTGGTTGTTTAAAAATTGTTTTATGTAATTATTGCGATAGGTTATGATAAACAAATTCTTACAACAGTTTAAAATTTAATAGAAGTTTGTGAAGAACATGAAGAAACCAAAGCTAAAATTTTATAAAGAATAATATGGGGTGTATCCCACCAAAGCAAAGTCTTTTTTTGCAGCGAGTATCAGAAGTATTTTGTAAAGCGGCTCTTGCCAATGCGGTTAAACCTTCCGAGCAAGAATTACAGCACCGAGTTTGTTGTGCTTTAGTTGAAGAAATAGAAACCTGGGTTGCAAAACCAAAAGCAAAAAAAGAAAAAAAACCCGTATTATTATTGCCCAGAGGAGCAGTTACAGGAAGTGCTTTATAAACTTAAAAACAACCAGGCGCCCTGGAGGTTAATAAAATAAACAAAAGATGCGCGTTTTATTGACGAATGTGCGTATCTGTGTATAAGGGTAAGATATGAGCTGCCACAGCAAGAACGAGACTTTATGGATATGTGGTTGGCTAATGAGGGGTTTTATGACACCGTCAATTGAAGAAATGTGCGCAAGTATATGATGGCTGAACCGGAAAATTTGTTGTTGAGTGAAGGTCAGCACGTATTGAAGAAATTTAAAGGTAAACCATTAAATGGAAAATATCTTCTTTTGTTCTTTTTTCCATATTGACGAAAAAACAGAAGATGTGATTTTTCACATTTACTGGGTTCCCCCAAATGAAAAAATTATAATTAACAAAAGTAAAAAAAAAAACGCAAAAAGAGAGTATTATTTTTCCTCAAAGCTTTATGGACCAGGGCCATTAGTTTTATCAGCGAAACAAATAAAACAATTTATGAATCTAAAAACTATTTTTCCAGAAAAAGCGACATTTCTGCCTCTTTAAAGGAATTTTGGGAAAACCGGCGCTTTGATTTTAAAAGCATTTTCTGTCCCGAAGTTGGTGTGGTTTTAGACCATTTAAACCCAATCAAACCTTTTGAAAAACTTGTGTGGGAGCAAATACACGAAGAGCTTTTGGCAAAAACTCCTGTTTGCGAAGCCAATCCGCCCATTCTTTTTTGTGGAATCAAAGGGTGTTATACCAAAAGCACAGTTTGCAGTGAAATTTGCAAAACTTGTCGCCGCGATGTTTATTGTTTTGCCTGCAGGCTAGACAAAAAACCTCACAAGCTGTCACTTGTTTCTCAATTAACAAAAAGCTTTCATGAAGAAATACCCCCATGGTTGCCACACTTCAAACCAATTGCAAAACCAAGAAAAACAACCCCTTTAATGAAAAACATTCAGGCTTTACCACCAGAGTTAAGAGAAAAAATTTATAAAGAAACCATCAAAAAGTCTTTAAAAAGCAGAGAAGAAATTGGTTGGAAGGAGGTGCGGTTTGAATTGTTGGATAGTTTCCACGGGTTTTGGTGTGATGAACAAGACGTTCAAACAAAAGTATGGCTTTATAATGAAAACCTCATTTGTTTACCTTGTTTGGTAAAAAATGTTAATTTAATCCATTCATTTGGTAACTATCAAGAACAAAAAGAAAACATTATACATGATTGGTATTATGGTGAAAAAATTGAAGAAGGGGTTGAAAAAAAGTATCATTTAAAATTTCCTTATTGTTATAATCCACATTTTATTGACATGTGGTTTGAAAACCAGGGTGTTACTAAAGCGCCATTAAAGTGGTACTACGATCAGAAAATCACTTGTCTTTTTTCTTCAAATTTCGAAAGTGTGTTTGCTTAACACCCGACTCGCGAAATTTCAAGCTTTAATTTCAAGGAGAAACAGTTGATTTTTTTGTGCAGGATTTAACTGCCAAGAAGTACCACGAGGACGACTCAACAGACTGGGCCAACAGCTTAAAAGAGCAGGTTGACAACTTTTTGAAAGACCACCCAGACAAAGCCCCCGCGCTTAACAAAGTTTTAAAAGAAGAAGGGCAAAAGTTGTTGAATGCAGTTAGCAAAGAACTCGGCAATTGAAGAAAAAAATTTTTATATATATGGATCAAACATTGACAGTTGTTTGGGCCAGCCTTGGAGTTTCCATTATCCAGCATTTTGCTTCATTTTTTCAAAACATATTGGCCCCCGAAAGGGTTTTTTCAAAAATAAAGGACTTATTTATTTATTTATTTGATATGGGGGTCTCCAGCAATTATTGAATTTGATAACCACCGTTCAATTTTATTTGAATCAGTTTTGTTTAAAATCAATAAAAGCATTGAAGGAAATTTTAATAATTGCAAAGGGTTGAAACACTTTAGAAAAAATTCTGATAAAAACTTATTTTTTGTTGTAAACCCCTTTCGTTTTGAAATTGAAACAAACATTTATTGTGAAATGGTTTCAAGAAAATATACTGAAAAGGTTTCTGAAGATTTATCTACTGCTGTATTTGGTGAGGATAACGAACCAATAGATACTTTTGAATTTTAATTTATTTCATACAATCATTCACTTGAAACACTATTTAAAAAAATATTATCATCTGTTGTAATTATACTTTTCTTTCTATGTTAATTTTATGTAAATAGTGTGAAATAAATGAACCATGAACCATGAAAAAGGAGTATGAAAAATCGAAAGAAGATGTTCACAACGGCGTTTTGAACTGCTTTTTAATGGGTAAAGACATACGAAAATGGGATAAATTTACCATTAAAACCAAAAAAACATTTGAAAACACATTTTTGGAAAACAAGAAAGAAATAATTGACTATCTTGACGCATTTTCAAACAAAGCGGATTGGTACCGTAATAAAGGTTTACCTTATGCATGCAGTATGATATTTTATGGAAAACCCGGCTGTGGAAAAACATCCACAATCAAAGCAGTTGCAAACCATTTAAAAAGGCATTTATTTGTATTGATTTGAATAAAATAAAGGATTTAAATGAAATATTAATTTTTTTTCATGATAAGTGGTTGGGAAGTTATTTAGTACCCCAAAACCAAAGAATTTATGTATTTGAAGAAATTGATGCAAAAAGAATAAAACGTGACAAAGAAGACAATGAAACCGAACCTTGCGAGGAAGACTCATATACATTGGTGGACGGAAAAATTAACAAAAAAAACAATTGACAAAAGAAAAATCACATTTGGTGAAATTCTTGAAGCGTTTGATGGAATTGTGGAAAGAGATGACCAGGTTTTCATTTTCACAACAAACCATTTTGAAAACCTTGATCCAGCTTTAATTCGGCCAGGAAGAATTACTTTAAAGGCAAATTTTGAATGTCCAACAAAAACAATTTTAAACGAAATTTTTGAATTTTGTAGTGGCAAAAAAATTCCAGACCACCAACTTGAAAAAATTGAAGACAAAAAGTTTACTCCAGCTGAAATTTCTAATTTATGTTTACAAAACGAAGAAAACCCAGAAAAATCAATTGAAATTTTGATTGAAAGAAGTAACCCAAAAGGGTGTTAAACACCTAAAGCGCTGTGCGCCATTTGAAAAAAGAATATTTTTACGTATATGGAGAGGCTACCACCTGAAATGCAAGTAAAGGTTTTACAGGAGGTTATTAAACAAAAAATTGAAGACAAAAAAAGGATGGGGTGGGATAAAATTTATAAAGTTTTTGAATGTAAAAAATGTATTGAATATTTTAAATTCTCCCCGTTTATTAGTAGTTTCCTTCCACACCATTGTGAAAAAAACAAGGGAAACAGATCGATCGACGGTATTTTAGGAAAAATGAGCCCTAGTCGAAAATATTTATATTTTATTAAAAAACTTGAAGATTTGCCTGATTTTTTTTATATTGATTTATCAAATTCAAATCCAGGTCCAAATCCAGACAAAGTAATTGACAAAATGAGACAGTCTTTAAATGAAATTGAAAAATTAATCCACAAATACCCCAAACGTGTTAGAATTTAGACATGACCCAAACCAAGTTTCTCTTTTACATTGATTGCGTTGCGGGCTACCGTATGGCCCCATTGTCGTTGGTTCCAGGGGATTTTGTCAAGCGCTTTAACCATTTTTCGGTCAACAGCGAGCTTGCATTGTTTTTCGTTCTCGCCGTATTTTTTTGCACGATGTCCGCAGCTGCTGTAGTCAACATCGTGCGGCATTGCAACGGCATCGGTTTTCCCTGTTGGTTGTTGAAAGATTTGC
This sequence comes from Pachyseris speciosa, assembly GCA_016490735.1. Lineage (NCBI taxonomy): Eukaryota > Metazoa > Cnidaria > Anthozoa > Scleractinia > Pachyseridae > Pachyseris > Pachyseris speciosa. Next base: position 720,972 of record JAEMWC010000091.1, on the reverse strand, counting down.
AGGATTTCACCCGTTTCGGGGTCGAAATCCAGTTGGTGGTGCAAAGGGTTGTAAGGTTCGGTGTATTTGTGCCCAGGCAGAGTCCACCCGCCTTTTGGTGCGGGCAGCTTGCCAATCAGGCTGTGAATATCAACCCCTTTGCCGTAATAGTTTTGCATGGTGTGTTTGTAAACCGTGTCGAAACCCCGCCCCTTCACAATAGCGGGCACAAAGGCAGCCCATTTTTGCAGCTGCTCGGAGAAGCAAAAACAAGATCGCCAAGCAGCCCCGCCCCATAACCTTTCCATTTAATCCAAGAGCCGTAGCTGCGCGTGCCACCCTGTTTTTTGTAATCGGCGTACTGGTGTTTGTACTCGGCCACCATTTTTCGCCGCCGAAACTTCGGGTCCTTTGAAAAGTTTGGGGTTAGAAACAACATCCCAAAGCTTTTTGAAATCAACAAACGGAAAAGGAACGGGAACGCCCCGGCCAATCTTATCCAAATCGGGTCTGTCGGTTTTGTAGCGGATATTAGGGCGCACCTTGGTTGAAAGCTGATTTAAAGCTTCAGTGCCAACCTTTTGTAAAATGGGAGTAGCTTTGCTTATGCCGTAGTTGACAACCCGTTGTTGTAGCTGAGGGTTTCGCAACGCCTCGGAAGCATAATATCTGCCCATCTCCACCCCCTTTTTTGCAAGATAAGGAACCCCTTGCTGTAAAAACAAATTCAAAGCGGTACCGGCGATATCTTTTCCAAGCCCTTCACCCTTCACCTGCGTTTCCTTTTTTTTTTTTAGTTCCAGCTCCGCTTGTCATTGGTAAAAACCGCGCTTTCATTTTACCACAAACCGCGCACTTTGCCTTTCCTACTTTTCGTGGGCCTTTCATTCCATTAACAACTCGAAAAGTTTCAGAGCCCGCAACATTTGGTGTAACACGTTTGTCGTGTGCGCAATACCATCCCAACATGGATATTCAAAGTGTTAATTTTTGGGTTTAAGGTACGGCGATCCCGGGGCAATGGAGGGGCTGTTTGCATATTTAACATTATCCGTCACACCTTTGAGCGCCTGTGAACCCAATAAACGAAATGCGCTGCCCCAAGAAGCGGTGGGGTTTACAAACATGCTGGCCGCATAAGCAATTTTGTCAGTAAGAGTTGGTTTTCTCCGAACAAGGGCCCCACCGCTTTGGGAAAAATACTGTTTAACAAGCTCCTCGTTGTGTTGTAAATCATTTCGAAAAAAAATTCCAAAAAATTTTCGTAACCAGTGCCGTGGCTGCGCTCATTCAGGAACATCACACAGTAATAACCACATCTGACGCTGTCGATTGTTTGGATTTGCTGATTGTTGCGGAGAAAGGTTTTGATCCCCACCCTTTGCATTTCCCTTTCCCATTCCAAGGGTGGGTGGTGGCCAAAGGAGTCGAAATACTCCATTTCCTCGCCGGGCCAGCAGGCGACCCAATGTGTGCCTTGTGAGCCTAAATCGTCAAGATTCAAAATGCAGGGGGAGTGGTGCAAAGGTTTGTATTCGTCCCGTTAAAAAATGCCTTTTATTGGAATATGCAAAGCTTTGCATCAATCAACCAGATCAACGTTTGACAGGGGGGTATCTTCAAATTTCAACCCATCTTTTTTTTCATCCCACGTCCCCACAACGGGTGGAGGAAAACACGGGGGATTAACTTGCATGCCTTTTCCTCCAGTTGATGGAGGGGGTGGAGGTGGATAGCTTGGGACCGAGCGCCGGGAACGAGAAGGATTAACCTGCATACCTTTGCCAATGAGCTTTTTCACCAGACTGATGGCCAAAGGCACACCAATTGAGGCCAACATTCCCAAAAATCGACCATGTTGTTTTGCACCTGCGCCCGCCACCAAACCTCTTCAAATCAAATCATTTTCAAGCCATTTTCTTTGTTGAGGAGTCAAACGTTTTGCCAAATTCAAAAGCTCCATTTCTTGTGCCCCCAGTGGCCGCTTCCGAAAATTTTGTTTAGAAGTTTCTCCGCCCCCCACGAAACACCAGCCTTTGCTCCCTCCCGAATGGCTGATTTGGCGGCGGATTTGACAAAAGGTGCTGCAAGGGAAAAAGTGAAGAAAGCAAGCTGCCGCCATGCTGTTTTATTTTGGAAATTTGTGTTTGGGTTATTTCCAAAACGGCCCCTTTGCCTTTAGATGCTACTTTTGTAAGGCGGTTAATTTGCGTTTGGGTAAGAAAAATGGTTTCACCTTTTCCAGTTTGTTGGGGTTTAAGGCGCAAAGAAACAGGCGAGTTTTTATTCACCGCCCTTTTTAGTTTAACTTTTTGCCCGTCGGTCAAAGAGATTTGAAACGCATGGTACTCTGTTCCCATATATTTAAGAGACTTTTATTGCACAACAAGTTCGGTGCCATTTTTGACAATGACGAATTCCTTTTCATACAAAATGGCAGCAAATATTTTGTAATTCTGGTCGGCTGCTTCATTAAGTGTAAATTCCAACTCCATGTCCATTGGGTCGCCCGTCATACTTGGTTTTTGCGCCCGAAGATCAAAGTAAATAACAGGATAAAGAGACTTAAACAAATCGATGTCAACTTGGGTCCCTGTGTTGGGATTGTTTTTCCGATGGTTAAAGTTGATCAAATCACTGTAAATACGCAAAAGGTCATCTGTTTCGTATCTTCGATCGGGGTAATATTCGCCTCCATATTTAAGTCTGCAACTCGCCAGCTTGGCGGAATTATCCCCATCAATGTCCAAAGTATCAAAAGTGTACGGGTTGGCGGTTATTGCAGAAGTTTTTGTTGGCCGCTGAAGAAACACAAAAACATGTTTGGGCGCTTTAATCCCAGTTGAAATTTTAAACACCCCAGACTCGTCTTTCATTGTGGGGCTTGGTGACAGCTGCTCCTGCAAAAAGTGCCACGTTGTAGGTTTGAAAAACTGTTCGTTTACCTGTTTTTGCCCCTCCGGTGAAAGCTGCAGCCTGGGAACCACAGTTCAATTTTTTTCACCACAATACGGCGCCCAGTTGCGTCGTTTTGAAAGATAAGCACATTGTCGTCTTCCAAATCAACCAAAATTTCCATGTTTAACGAGGGAAGCAGTCTGTCCCACAACCTTTCGAAAAATGAAAAAATGGTTTAAAGGAATTAAAGTTTGGGTGTTCCCCGCCCCCCGCGCGTGAACGTGCCGCGCTGAAATTCCTTTGTTTGTTGCGGTCGCGGGGTTGGTTACGGTTGTATTGTCACTGTCAAGATACTAAAACTCTCGCTTGGCAATACTTCGCGCGTAGTCGTCAGAATAGTTGAGCAAAGTTTTGATGAAAAGAATTCGGTTTACACCAGTAATCTGGTAAAGGTCTCTGCCAGAAGATTGTACCTTTAAGCTTTTGATTAATGAAAACGAGCCGTTAATAGGCGCCGTTTGGGCGTTATTTGCAATGTTGGCACCATCTGCAAGAGGTTCAAGTCGATACTCGACATTAAAATAGGCGTTGTACCAATCCAAAACAATGTTTCGGTTAAAAGAATTAAATTGAAGGCCCGTTTTGGTTTGTCGCTGGTTGTTTCCGGGCGTTCAGGGAGGGGTTTCAAGATTAATACGCTCCATGTCCGTCTTTTCAAGGAATGGGGCCGTGCGAAACCAAGCCATTATATTTTGCAAAAAAAATTCACAAACGTTTGGCCAGAATTTGGGTAAGTTGCCACGCGGCCTGACTCCGCGGGGGTTTTCCTAAAATTTGCTGTATTTTTTTGTGGCCCTTTTCGGGAACCTTTTCCTCCGTTTTTGGTTCATTTGTTTCTTTTTTCATGGTTTTTTGGGGTTGTGCAAACAAAGGTTCTGGCGCAAAAAGTGAGTCACGAATTATTCCCGTGCCCGTATGCTTGAAACGGTACCAACCTACCTTGGGGTAAAAAAATTCCATCCATTCACTCGGGTTGAAATGCATATATGTATTTATGAATTTTGCGCCTCGCGGATGATAAGGTTGAGGGCGACGTCGGCTCCGTTTAAATTTAAAATATTGTTTCTTCCATCCGTAATTCGTATACGAATCGAGTTGACGGTCGACTTATTCACAGGATGGAGTTCAAGACGGTAAGGCTCTTCACTGAAAGGGAAACTTACAACTTTGTTTACGGTTGATACTGAATACAAAACATCCGATGCAACGTCACGCACCTTCCTTGTTATTAAATCACAATGAATAAAAACCCAATCCACCCCCCGGGTGATGTTCGGTATTCTGTCACCTACAAAACTTGAAGTGTTGCGTAAAATCTTTTTATCAAACCCAAGCAAATCCGCAAAATTCCCAACAGACAGATCAATTTCCCAATCACTCTTTGCAATGGTGATAACAACGCGGTAAATTGTCAAATCAAAGTAAAGGTTGAAAATGTACTGTTTTTGTGCGGCGTCTTTGTCAACATAACCAATATGTTCTTGAATGTAGCTGGCCAAGTTTGTGTAGTTGTACATTCCATCTGGAATAGTTAAAGTTTTCCAGGCGGACTCCCCCCTTTTTCGCCATTTGAGCTGGTTGTTGTTGTACTCCGAGCTAACGTTGTGCCAAGAATAGGTCATTGTAACCAGCTTGTTCAGCGCGGCTTCATATTGCCCCCCAAGTTGAATCGGGGGGTTAAAAACGACTTCAAAATCGTGGGTTTCTTGTGAAGAGTCGGCCAGCCTCGCGAGACTTGAGTCCAACAGCAAGTGGAAAGTCATTGTATATAATGGCGGAGAATTTGTTTTCCGTTTGCCGCGGTTATTACACTTCTTTTTACAAGCCTGTTTACCAAACCTTTAATTTTTTTTTGGTGAATTGTTGCCTGCCTGCAAAGACCCAATTGCAACATACAGGTCGTTTATTGTTTCTTCATCTTCCCTGGAAAAACCACTCCCCTCCATTATCCAATCTCCATTGTCATCGTCGTCTTCAACTTCAAATGCAGGTCGCCTGCTTACAACGGCTTCTTCAAAAGATGTCATTTTTTTTTCTTTTGGAGGGGAAGGGGTTGGTTTTTTAAGGCGCTGTTTCCCTTTCTGAAGATCGCTTGCTGACACCTGTGAAGGCGGTGTAATTTTTTCACCCCCCTCCCCCCTTCTCGATTCAATTTCATCCCTTCGCGCCGCCAGTTGATCAATGGTCCAGTCTTTGTACTTTCCCGTTTTAACCGTTTTTTGGGCGCTTTTTTCCATTTTGGTAATCATGCTGCTTAGCGACCGCAAATCGTTGGACTCGTTGTAGTTTTCAAGAAGTTCTGTGGGCGCCGGCTGTTTCCACTGTGTTCTTTTCGGTTTTTCAACAATGGGTGGGGGTGGTGGAGGAAAGTCTTCCTCTTCTTCTTCTTCAACAGGGGATGGTGGTGGAGTGGGGGCGTCTGGTTGAAACCCCTCCTGCCATTCGAAAGGGTAAATTCTGTCCAACTCATCCATTTCATAATCTGGCGTTTCAGAAGGAACAGCTTGCGCGGTGGGGGGCTCCAAACGCCGAGTTATAGGCTGAAAAAGTCTTTCTGCTTCAAGAGCGCCCAGCTTTTTCAAGATTAGCTTTATAAAAGTTTTGTCTAATAATTTCCTCCTGCTCCTCAAGTGAAGCCTCTTCTTTGGCTCTCTGCTGTCTTTTCTTCACAGACATATATAGCACCATGAAAATTCCAAACTATGAACCCGCAACCAAAGAAACGGAGTGGTCACATCGCCATCCTTCCATGCCCGACGGGGTTTTTCGCATGTTAATCTGTGGGCCAAGCGGGTCGGGGAAAACAAACATTTTGCTGCACATGTTTTACGAGCTGTTAAATTTTGACAAGATTTTTCTTTTTTCAAAAAACCTCCACCAAATGAAGTACCAGGCGCTTCTTGGTGATTTTGCGAAAAGAGTCAACCCAAAGGTTGGGTACGAAGTTATTGAAGCGTTTGCTGGGGATGACATTATTCCCGTTGGCGAGCTCGATCCCGACAACCAAAAAATTGTTGTGTTTGACGATTTGGTTTGTGAAAAAAACCAGGACGCCATTGTGGAGTATTTTATTGGCGGCCGGCATTTCAACTGCTGTGTGATTTATTTGTCTCAAGACTTTTTCAAAACCCCCAAACCTATTCGCGACAACTGCAGCCATTTTTGTGTTTTTGAGTTTCCTGAAAGGGAAAATAGGCGGATAGCGGCTGATTTGGGGTGCGTCCTCCAGAACTTTTAAAACGCGCAAAGGAAGGAAAATATTCCTTTTTGTATTTCGACAAACCAAGAAAAATCATTAAGAAAAATTTTAATGAAAGTATATAACAATGGCGTGGATAAATGAACTTCCAAATCTTCTTTTTCGACGCGCGGGAGAGGGTGTTCCCGGGCCGCGCGGTCCACCCGGTCCAAGGGGGCAACATGGCGACAAGGGAGATCCTGGCCCAACAGGACCCACGGACCTACAGGACCTACAGGGCCTGCAGGGCCTTCAGGGCCTTCAGGGCCTTCAGGGCCAAGAGGCTTGCGGAGACAGCAGGGGCCTGCGGGCCCGCAAGGAACTCAAGGTGTGCAGGGTCATGCCGGTCCGCAAGGTGCGCAGGGGCCCCAAGGTCCACACGGGCCAAGAGGGGCACAAGGGTTGCAAGGTCCCGCCGGACCTGGCGGTGGTGGCGACTTTAAAAAAGACGGCAGCGTCGCAATGACTGGCAACCTGAACATCGGTCGAAACCTTATCACCAACATGGTTTACCCCCAAAACATCCTCGACGCCACAAACAAAAGCTACGTCGACTCTCAAATTGAAAGTTGTTTAAAACGGGACGGAACCGACCCAGCGGAGGGCAATCTGAACATGGACGGGTACGCCATTGAAAATTTGAAAGATGCTGATAACAACACGCCCGCTGAGAGCGCCATCAACAAAAAATATGTGGACCAGGGTTTGCAAACCAAACTCGACGCGATCGCGCAAAAAGACCTGAATATGAACAACAATGCCATTATCAATCTTGCTCCACCTGCCAACGCAGACGACGCGGCGACGAAAAGATATGCCGACGACTATTTTCTTCGAAGAGACGGTTCGACTGCAATGTATGGCGATCTGTCGATGACCAACCACAAAATCGAAAATGTTGGGGCGCCAGCGGCCGACAAAGATGTTGCCAACAAAATTTATGTTGACCAAGCCCCTTTTCTCAAACTTGCTGGCGAGCAAATGGTGGGCGACATTGACATGCACAACAACACGCTCGCAAACTTGAAAGACGCTGTGGCGGCAAGCAGTGGGGCGACCAAAAAATATGTCGACGCAACTCATGTGGACGCATCCGGTACGGGCCCGCAAGAAAACCCTTTCAAATATCTTATGGAAGACGTTGACGAATCTTCTGCTGAAAACAACATCACAGTGCATAGTATCACAAAGTTCACAGCCTCTCCTCACCAAATAAACCAATCGGCATACAATTTTACCCTCGTCGATGACAAAGATGGAACTGAACAATACCGCAGCAGAATTAGCTTCAACCTTTTCAGACTCCCAATTGGTTTTTATACCCTTGTTGTGGAGTTTTTCCCCCCGGAAATGCGAAATGTCAGCGTGCATGCAACTGCCGACACGCTGTCATTTGGCGCGCAAACCTCGAAAACGTTCCAAGCAACGGCTACCTTCGCTGGGTATGTCAAAACGGTACTGCACTTCCGAAAACGACAGGCGGGTCAACGAGAATATCTTTACCTCGATGTGCACGGGAAAACCGCATTTCCCAATCCCACTGGGCGTATGGTTGTCTCTGGTGTGAATGGCACCGTGGCGAAAGTACCTTCCACAGTGTTTGACCAAGTTTTCTTTGCGAAAGATGGGGCAATGGTGTTGCAAACTGATTTGGATTTAAATAGACGAAAAGTGAAAAATGATGATATTTTATTTAACAGCTCAAACAAACAACTTGTCTTACACACAGACTTGAACACCAATGGCTACAGCGTGGTTGGTAAAATTGGAGGTGGGTTTGAAGTTGATGATAATGGCCGATTAAAAATGCATGAAAAATTAGATTTAAATGGGCATGGAATTCATGAAGTTCTTGATTTCCGATCTGGGAGTACCAGGCTGTTGAAAGATCTTGATCTGGGTGGAAAATGGGTTTACAGTGGAGCCACACCACTGTTAGGTAAAGCCGTTGGAAGGTTGACGATGACAAGTGATTTGGAGATGGGGGGGCGTCTCATTTACCAACCAAAACTTGGTAACGATCTCAATTTGAATGGTAACCGAATAATTGGACACACACTTTTTATCAACGCCTTCGTTGAAGAAAAACAAAACCATGACGGGAATGTGTTGAAAAGTGTTTTAATCGATGGGGGGGGGGGGGGGGGTTCAGATGGTTGTTTTAAACAATTTTTATTTCAAACGTTTTCACATAATTCAAGACGCTGAGGCTGGAACGCTGGTTTTCATGAACAGACAAGAAAACAATCCACGCGCGAGAACATTACTTCGCCATTCAATCACCCAAACTTCAAATGTCACAACCATTAACGTCAACCAACAATTAAACCAAGGCTTCTTTTACATCGACTATTCACACCCCAATTCAAAACCCTTCGATTTGTCACTTTTACTCGAATTTCTTGTTAACTAATATATACGGTCATGCGGCTGCCAAACCGAAAGCCTCCGCCTTCCCCTCTCAACATTTTTGACTTCAACCACATCGACCCAGCCCTTCCGAAGGAGACGGTTAATATGTTGAAGCGTCTCTATCTTTCTTACCACAAGAAACATTGGGGCTACGAAAAGCTTTTCCGAACGTTTCAGCGCAGAAACTTGCTTTGCAACGTGGTTGCGGGAAAAGCTGTTTTGACTGGAGCTGTCGCGGGAGGTGTTACTCTCCAACCTGCTGTCATTGCCAGTCTAACTGCTTTCGGTGCTGTTGTCAAAATTGTCGCGACGGCGAAGAAGTATGACAGAAAGGCTGAAAAAGCCAGCTTCGCCCGAGTGGAGTACAAAAAAATATTGGACGCCATCCGGTTCTATCTTCGGGGGAACCTTTTAATTCGACCGAGTTCCTTGATAAACTTAAAATGATTGACAACTTCATTTCTGACCATTGTATGGAAATCTCCGAGAAGCTACAAAGAAAATACACCAAAAATTTTATTGCTGAGTAACGCTTTTCCACCATCTATCAAACCTTTCTTTCGCCTGGCGCTGTGTCTTGGGGTTTATTTTTTCGACTTCAGGATCAAGTTTTGCAAGTATTTCTTCTCGTTGTGGCCAAACCTTGTTTGAAACTTTCAAAAAATAGTCGAAAAGAAAACACACATAGTTTACCGATTTGGGGTAAATGGATTTTCTGAAGTCGTGAATCATATGCGCCAAAAACTTCCACCTTTGTGGGTCGTTGACATCAACGGTTATTTCGTGTTTTTGAAGAACTTTGCGCAGATTAATGTATGAAACCGGATGGACTACCCATCCTACCTCTTGTCTTGTTTGAACTGAAATGCCAAGTTCTTCAACCCGTCTACACGTTTTGCAAAAATATTCCCAGCTTTTTTGGTCTGCCTCCATTTTTGCACCACAACACTTTGCCATCTTTTTGTGGTTTTATATATTCAAAATGAATCAACGCCTTTCAAAAATTTATTACAGTCCGCAGGGTTATTGGAAAGGGTTTGCCGCGGCGAAAAAACTGGCCCAAGCTGCAAAGGTTTCGGAAGACGCCGCCAAACAATGGCTGCAAAGGCAAGCGCTTTGGCAGGTCTTTCTTCCAGCTCAGCGCCACATCCCCCGGCCGAAGTTTGACATTCCAACCCCCAATGCAGCGCATCAAGCCGATCTGCTTTTTATGCCCCACGACAAGGTGGGTCGCAAAACTTTTAAATACGTGTTGACTGTTGTTGATGTAGCCAGCCGATTCAAGGCTACCGAACCTCTGGCCACAAAAAATTCCGACGAAGTGGCGCAAGCCTTCCAAAAGATTTACAAACGCGGGCCGCTTCGATGGCCAAAACTGCTTCAGGTGGACCCGGGGCGGGAGTTCATGGGCGCAGTTTCCAGGGAAATGGAAAAACATGGAACAACCATTCGCCGCGGGCATGTGGAGGTGCATCGCGACCAGGTGATTGTGGAGCGCTTTAATCGTACTCTGGCTGAGCGCCTGTTTCGACAGCAATACGCGGTTGAAATGCGGTTGGCAGAAGGGGAACGGGCGGTTAAATGGGTGGCGCGGCTTCCTGGGGTTGTTGCCGCAATAAATAATCAAACCACTCGGCTGACTGGTTTGAAACCCGCGGTCGCCATCCAAAAACAATCTGTTTCTGCTCGCCCTGCAACTTTTTATTCCAGGCCTGTTGGAAGGAACGAAAAAATTCTCCCTGCCGGAACAGAGGTGCGCTATCTGTACCAACCCGGCGAGTTGGAAGGGGGCACGCGCCGAGCAACAGATCCAATCTGGTCGCTGAAAGTTTTCGAGGTTGCGCGGGTTATGATTAAACCTGGCCAACCGGTGATGTATTGGATTACCGACCCTGAAATGGGCGGCGAACCAAAACGCAGTTTCGTGCGGGAAGAGTTGATGGTTGTTCCACCAAACACTGAGCTTCCTCCTGCTAAGCCCGCTTAACGTTCTTTTTTACCCAGCTTTTTCAAAGGTAATAGCTGGTGGGAACAATTTCGTGGTATGTTTTATAGTAGCTTTCCACCGGCAAATCAAATTTGTGGTTTTTTCCGGTTTGCAAACATGGCAAACAAGAGCCGTTAAATTCTAGGCACTTTGTGCTAACAACAATCTTTACAATAATTCCTTCGCACACTGGTATCATTGTCGTATTACATGTGATATTCAATTGGCTCGGTGGGATACCATCCGGGAACACCCACCTCTTGTCGTAAAAGGCACTCAACCCCAGTTTTTGTTGCGTGTATGTAACCATTCTTCCCTCCCGCATTCGAAACCCCTTGTTTGTAGCCATGTCTTTGTGCCCATTAAGCGCGCTCTTGAACCGTTCCCACCGAATTGTGTTTTGCCTCTGGTTCATTCCCTTTGTGCTGAACTTGCTTTTCTCCCCTTCCTTGTCAACGTAATAACATTTTGAGCAGAGGGCAATCATTCGACTGCCTTCACACTCCAGTTTAAACAAACCCGGCGTGCGACCGCTCCACTTGTCCCATTCAAGCCACTGTTTTTCTGCCTCAAACTGCGCCATCTCAGTTTGACTGCGTCCGCAAGGGTTTCTGCCGATAAGCCATGTAGAAGTGTCTTGGTCCATTTGAATTAACTCGAAGTCGCTTCGGTCAACATACTTGTCGAGAAAGTCGTAGTAAAACTCCAGCATCCTTAGTTTGGCCAACTGATAAACCGCAATACCAACTTGAAACGGTCTTTCGATTGTAATTTTTTCTTTCGGCTCTCAATCTGGTATGCATCTCCAATCTCATCCAAATCCACAAAGAACGCGCTTCGCAATTCTTTGTCGACAACCTTTTCACTTTTGTGAAGCAGGTGTTTGTGTGTCGTTCAACGGCCTCAATCATCTTTCCATAGGCGCTGTTTCCCAGAAGTTTAAACACATCCGCCAGTAGCGCCTTGCTTTTGTCAACATCACCCGTCCGGCGAGCCTCGGTTACTTGCTCCACAAACCAGGTGAAAATCTTTTTGGGTTGGTAATCAATTGTCCGGTGAATAGCGGTAATCACCAACCCGTGGTTAATGTACCAACGAAGCATCGGAGCATACACCAACATTTTTTCGACCTTTAGCGCGCCCACCAATTTTCTTCCATCGCCTCTGTTTCTGCCTGTCTTTCTCAAGTATTCCATCATATGCTCTGGCACAGCTTGCTCTGGCATTTGCTTGTTAATGAAAAGCGGACACATTTCTTCAAACTTGGGTCGCAAAGCTTCAGGAACTTCAATGTCAACTTCCGCAAAACCAAACCATTTTCCCTGTTTCAAACACTGTATGAACTTTGGCACCATAATGGCTTTCTTTTCTTCTGGAACGTGAATCACGGTTTCTTTCCCACACGGCATGTGCTGAAGCATTGTTGACAGGTGCAAGGCGTTGGCATCGTAACCCAGAATTTTTTTGTTTTGGTTTGTATGTGTTTCTTATTTTGGTTTTGCCGGCTTCGTGGTACCTTGTGAAAACCAAACTTGGCCCCCCAACTACTGCGCCTTTCAACATATCGTATGCTTCTTTGCAGGGGCTCCAAAGCTCAGCGCCGCGCTCAACCGTTCCCCGCAACAGGTAGTGCATGCTTACCGATGGGATGCTAACTGCGTCTTTTAGGAGATCAATTCCCTTTTCAGTGTAAAAGTTATTTTGGTTAGTGCTTCAATACCCGGATCAACGTCAAGGTTGTTGTAATAGCGCAGCCAGTCCGCAAAGGTTTTCATTCCTTTGGTTTGAAAGGTTTTAACGCAGCTTTTCCATTCGTCTGGCGACAGCACCCACTCGTTTTTCAATGTGGAAAACCATTCTTTGTATTCGGGCAAACCTGGGTAATCAAGCTTTTCCGGGCTGTCAAACCATTCATAGGGAAACCACGATTTGGTGCTTTCACATCCATATGCCTTTACCCATTTGTCGTAACTGGTCCCTGGGCCTAAATAGTTGATAATGTCCAGCATTCGAAAACCGGGAGGGAGCATGTACATAATTTTGTTTGCCGATTTGGCCACTCTCACGTTTTCCATGTCGGTCAACACATCAACCAGATACTCTTTCACAAGATTCAAGCCATAGCGCCCTGAATTGAACCCCACTACAGGAATTTCGTTGCACCAGTTCAGGACAAGGGCTCTTTGTTTTTTTGGAAGGAGATTGATAATGTCGGGGATGTAGTTTTGGATTGTCTTTCTGATTTCTTCTCCTCGCCTTTGCAGTTCTTCCCAAAACTTGCGCAGCAGCTCTTTGGGGTCTCTGTCGCAAATGTGTGTTGTAGTGGGGTTAAGGGGGGCGTAAAGGTTCGCGGTGATGCGGTTTTGCTTTATTTTTGGTGCGGTTTTGCGGAAAACTTTATTTTAACCTGCGGTATTGCGGTTTCCTGGACTGTGCGGTTTGCGGTAATTTAAAGTTTTAGGAAGCGGTAAACGGTGAAAAAATGTATCTGTGGTGTTGCATTTTACTTAAAGATCTCACTTTGTTTTAGTTCACAAGCCAACGCGAGCCAAGTGCTATTTGTCTTTAACGCAGTTTCCAGTTAATGTCTGACATGCTTTTGGTATTAGTCAATGCTCAAACGTCGGCTCAGATGACTTTCTGGCTGGGGATCGGATTTCTTTAGCTGTCCATGAGGTCTCGAGAGACAATGGCGGCAAACGGGGTAAACCAGACAGACGAGAACCAAACCAAAAGCTGAGGGAGCGTTGCTGCTGTCGCAGGTCCCGTTCATGAAACCTCTCGCAAACGTCGATATGCGCCCAGCTGACTGCGATGCACTCAGGGACTGGGTATCCTCATATAGGGGGATCTTTGGTTACGTCATTGTTTACATTTTTACTTATTTGCATACGGCTTTGCTTACAGAAGGAAGCATGTTAGATGTTATTTGACTCCAGGCAGGTAAAGAGCTAGTGAAATTAAATACATTGTGAATTTTAGCTCTTTAGGTGTAGTATTCAAGGAGATATTATCTTCCAAAAACTGCAAAATTCTCTGGTGGCAAAAGCACTAATGGCCTCATACATTCTTTGCAAAATTTTGTGTTTTTAAACCCGCGTTGCACAAAAAGTATTCAATACATGAAGCTTATATTCATTGGCAGAGTTATTCATACTATGATCTTTCAATATTCAGAACTGATTTATTTGTAGCTCCATCAGAAACTGAATTGCTCATGCTAATGAGGCAAATATTGTAAACAAAGATTCCACTATAGTGCTGCTGTAAGACAACGCACTGTACTCCAAGAGACCACCATGGCCCGACATGGGACTCTCCCTGAGTTTATGTATCAAAGGCAATGCGAAATCGCAGAGGAACCTATCTCTATTGCTTTTGACGTACAGGTCAGTACAGCAGAAGCTGTCACAGTAAACGAAATGGTGGAACGAGTTTGACGAAGGTAGTGAAGAAGAAGTCGACGATGGTCCGGAGGTTTCCACGCCAGTACAAGGAGAAATTGGAAGCTCAGCAACATTTCTCCTAGGGGCAAGAACTCGCTTCGGGGGAGCTGTGCGTTTCAACAATCGTCTGCTTTACTGACCTCTTCCAGTGACTACGTTAACTCCTAGCGATTAGAAACTCCTTATCATGGACTGTAAGTAATTGTAATAGGACTGAGTGGAGTACAATTCAGGGAGTAATCGGGCGAGTGATTTCAAATTGGCCGAGCGCGTAGTGCGAGGTACCCTGGCTCCAGAGGCCCGTTGAAAAAAATAAATATCCCTGAAAAGCCAAAATAGAACGCGAGAGACGGGCCTCTGGTCGCACGAGCAGAGATATTCATTTCCACAGGACAGAATTTGTCCTAGTCCGCTGATTGGTTCTTCAAATAAACAACAACTATGATTGGCTTAGAAAAAGCGTGGTTTCCCAGCCAACAAACCGGTTTCGATGTTGAATAGAAAGCAAGTGTAAGCATCGATATGGCGGCTGCTATCGACGATCGTGGATTCTTTTGTGCGTTTCGAAATGCTGTTCAGGTCGCTTTGAATTTTCCGATATTGTTGCATTAAAACCAGTGCAAGACGAAGCGTTGTTGGCTTTCCTGAAACGGAAGGATGTGTTGGCCGTTTTACCGATGAGTTGTGGAAAATCCTTGATCTTTCAACTTGTTCCAGCAATTTGTGCCAACCTACATGATCAAGGCTTTGACTACCCAAAGAATGCAGTTCTTTTGGTGATCTGTCCACTCACTGCCCTTATTGACTCACATATTCAAGAGCTTGCCGATCGCGGAATTGCAGCCTGCTCTCTTGGTGATGACAGCGAAGATGCATCACCTTGTTTACAAACGGGAAATCCCAGAACAGCGGATAATCGCGCCGCAATGTTTTGCTTCTTCGCATTTTCGCCTTGAAATAAGTTAAGCTTCCCGTAGCCATAAATGATCAAACTTATGTTGCAAACTCTGCAAAAATCGTCGACGGATGAGCGAACAATTTTTACCGGAGTCACAACCTTCCTCGACATTTTTCCACATACAGAGAAGTTTTTCACGGTTCGCTACACGTGCGATTATTTTTAGCGATCGATTCGCTTCACGTGCGATTGTTTTTAGCGATCGGATGTCAGAAATGTCAAAAATGATAACAGCCAGACACGGTCTCCCCGCCCATCGAAAACCGGTTTGGTGGGATATCTGATACACGAAAACCGCACGGAAATGAGGTTCAGCATTCGTGCGACCAGAGGTTATTTTTTTCCTCTCGGCGCTTGGCGCCTCGTTGATGCGAATTCCCTCCTTCAAACGAAAAAAATAACCTCTGGCACCCAGGGTAAGTGCGAGGCTGATTTGAAATTACAAGCACGATTACCCCTGAATTGTACGACATGAAGTCCGATTACCAATTAATTGTGTCAATAACAAAATGCGAGAAACTCTAGAGGTCAACTTTTTAAATTGTAAAATGTATATTTGTACAAAATAACCAACGGAAACCGTTGCTATTTTACAAAGCGCGAAAATTAACAACTGACACGACATGGCGGCTACTGCTCAGCATACCCAAATAAGGTAACTGTCCGATTTGGCCTGTCCGATTACAAGTGTTTGTAATCGGACAGCTCAAATCGGACAGTTTGGACCTGAAGCAGTCAATTAAGACACAAGTAAAAGCTGTTACGAACCAATCACATTCGAGCATTTTGTTATTGACACAATTAACGACGTAATTGGACTTATTCGAACTAAGCGCGTCATGTTAAAGTGCATACATAATCCAAGCGGGGACTCTGCAGTAAGATCAATTATGGATATAATTTAATACTTAGGTAATTTTAGCGTTTCTGTTAATATCAGCGTACACTGCAGGTCGTATTTTTAATGGATAGAAGGACTTTAAGTCTTGACGACGGCAGCTTTCACATCTGTAACTGCGGTTGCGGTATTTCGCTAAATTTCGATGATAAATTTTGTGCGGTTTTGCGGTTTTCTGACCCCCCTTACGCCCCCCTCGTTAAGGGTGTCTCCCATTGAAAAGCAGATTGGTTTGTGCTCGTTTTGGATTGTCAAAGTTGAAGTGGGGTCTTTTCTTGCGGTTTTATCCCCGTATGCTTCAAAGTCAAAAAGAATTGCGTGTGGAAAGGTTTGTGTGAGCACTGGTGGAAGAGGTTCAAAGGTTTGTTCAACTTGACAGGCCCATACTTCAACCACATTAAATTTTTCAGCTTTTAGTTTTGCGATTTTTCTTTGTGTTTGCTGGAATACTTCTTCTACGGTCATTTTATCTTTATCTCGGTTTTTTCCATGAAGGGTTCTTCCAATAATAATTTTTCCCCTGCTGGGGAAGCAGCGTGGACAGCCGTGCCATAAACACCCGTGGTATTCAAATACTGTCATGCTTGGAAGGTAAAATCCGTCAACGGATAGCCTGAAACCCACACCTCACCCCCATGCCCACACTGCGCGTGGTGAATATGAATCCCTCTTTTCTTTGCTTCTTTTTCAATCCACCTAAGTGCGGGAACTGGTCGCTCACCACTCATCACTGCTTGCTCGTCACTGTTCAATTGCCGGGCCGCCATATATGGAGGCAGAAATTTTTCACAAAAATAATTAATTGCTTACTCCTCTTGGCCTTATATACCAGTCACGCATCCTATATGCTTGCTTTTTTTCCTCGTCGCTGCGCTCCTCGGTGCTGAGAAGTAGGAAAGGGGGTAGTCAAATACCGGAAAACCAAAACCCGACGAGCCGGAGCGGAGCGAGCGAAGCGGGGGGCGAGGAGGGTGTGGTTTGAAGGTGGTATTTGACTACCCCCTTTCCTACTACTTGACGTTGAAACATACGTAAACATCGTTGTTCTTTTAGCCTTTTTAAATTTTAAAATGATTTTAAGTGATGAATCTTCGCAATATTTTTATAGTCAAACTTTTCCCGCTAAAAATTATTACAGTTAACCATATTTAAGCAGTACTGGAAGAAATAAAAATAATGAATTATACGAGTTCAAAATTAAATCCCCAGAGATACCCACTAATCTTTTTCTAAATGAAGACCAATGAACGCAACAAGCCTTAGTGAGAGAGTAGAGGTAGATGGTTTCTACAAAAACAAACTCAAGCAGCGCTCACACTATTTTGCAGGAAAACAAAGTCATCCCCATACACTTCACTGCTATGGTCACCAAGATGGTGGTCGCTTTTGCAAACATTTTGTTGGCGAAAGTTGAAAAAACAAAAAAAAAACAAGTTATCGTTATTTTACGATTACGCCGAACCAAATATTGTCACATAAAGAGTAAGCTGCCACCACTACTACTACTTTCAGATGCCTTTTCGCGCTTTGCGCAGAAATGATTTACCAAGCGAAAAGAGCCTGATCGCAGGTGTGAACTCAGGCGTACACTTTTTTTTGCTTTGACAAGCATCCAAACACATTTCTTTTCCCATCCAAGATGAAGAGGGTATTGTAGGCAGGTACACGACCTTGAATAATCAGCCTAACCTCTTGTCGCTACAAATGTTAAAATTTGATTGCTTTAAAATAGTTCATTCCTTTTATACAACGTTTAACATCATATTTCCACAGATGAAAAAAGAAAAATTAATTTATTTATCATTACCATAAAACATACAGAGCTGTCATCATTTTGATAGAACACAATGGCCAATATTGACTAATTAAATTGAAATAACCATGCATCAGTTTTTCAGGTATTTACAGCAAATATTTAAATTGAAAAATGTAATACAAACAGTTCACCTTTTCAGTTCTTTTTCTGTATCTCTGGGAGGAGAAGCAGTTTTTAGGAATGAAAAATCGATGGATATCAAAACGTCTTTAAACAGACCTACACGTACCAAATAATAGAAAGCTGTGAACTCACTGTAAAATTTTGAAACCATTTTCAATAAAGTTAGCACTAGCACATATGGAAAACATGCACAGTCAAATGCAAAACTGCATTAAATGCCAACAGTCAAATGTCAGACTGATAGAGTCTAATTCCTAAAAACAAGTAAAACATATTTCTTGTGGCACCCATGGTGTAAACACGTTTCATGAGTCATAATCGTCATCTTCATCATCTAATGAGTTACTCATGATGCCTGGTATTTGGCTGAGTATGGGGATATTCACTGTCGATGATTCAGATCTGAGGGTGAAATACACATCACACTGTCAGACAGTTGAAATTCTCAGTATTATTTCAGTTTTCTATTACAGACAAATACACACTAAAAGAGCTACATGGTTCACATGACCTTGAATCACTTCCCACCACACTCAGACCTTCATTCCTCCCTTTTGTCAACTTGTACATTGTACGTTTCTTGCTAAGGGATGTTTTACAATGCCAAAAATGCTTCAGAGATGAATGAATTTCTCATGTGAAAATTTGATGGTAAGTGCCAAAATATCAATAGGTCAGTTGGTCGGGGAGAGGGGTGGGAGGGAAAGGGGGGATCAGGGAGGGGGAGGGGGGATCAGGGAGGGGGAGGGGAGGGGAGAGGGTGGGAGGGAAAGGGGGATCAGGGAGGGGGAGGGGGATCAGGGAGGGGAGGGGGAGGGGAGAGGGGTGGGAGGGAAAGGGGGGATCAGGGAGGGGGAGGGGGATCAGGGAGGGCTCATCAAGACATCATACATGTATCAATGAAAATAACCATGTATTGAGTGCAACACTTAAAGGGGGATAGATCACGGAGATTTTCATGTGTTGCAGCCAAAACTGGCCTGCAATTAAAACAAGACACTCTATGAGCATTTACTCGGGATACCTTGTGATGCAGAAGTCGGACAAATACTTTCTGATTCTCAAAAACTATCCAGCTAATGGTTTGCTTTTGGGTTTGTACACGGCCTTTTTGTTTATGTATGAACAAAATGCGTAAGACTGTTTTGAAAGTTGCCATCCATATTCGTTGTTTACCTCCCAGCTCTACATATAGCACACAGCAGCCGGAAAACAATGGAAACACCTCTCTAAAAACATTTTTTCTCTCTGCTAAACTTGTAAACATTTGCACAGACACTTCTCTTACCAATAGATATTTCCGTGTACTTGACACAATCCAGATGCCATGCATAATTGTAAAAAATTTGAAATTCAGACAGCTCTGTTTTCAAAACAAAGCACACTACCAAACTGAATACAGGCCAGCAGATATATCTTCAAAATGTCTTTTACCTGATGAAGGTAAAACTCGAACTTTTTAATTTTAGTGTTTTTCTGACATCACATGAAAACCAAAAATAACCAAGCACTCACTTGGGTCGATAGTAAAATATGCAAATTTGTGAGGTTTCCTCAGTCAGACAGACAATGAAGGCTTCAGATTGCACAAGCTTATATTTCCTCAGCAAATAAGTACATGATGCCTCTTCCCTTCTATTGTGCATTGACCAATGAAAACACTGCCATGTGTTTCCTATTGTGCATTTTGCTGCACAGAAAAAAAAGACTGAAATCTAACATGATTTATAATTTGGTATACCTAGAAGTATTGCGAGTAATTATGTCCTCAAGCACCTATTCTTATGATTAATATACTCCCAGAAAGATATCAAGTAATTTTATATCATGGGAAATGTAACATAATGAGGCTTTTGGTGATTTCTCCACTAAACAACATAAATCGCTCATTTTTACATTGTAATCCATGTCCATCCTGTCCATTTGCAGTCAATGATGCTTATTTACAGTTTTGGTAAACTAGCTAGGAGAGTATTTCACACCAAACCAAGGCATTATTTTGGGGTTTTGATTGATCTCAGCAGGTCATTTTGCTTTTTAGATTGATACTATAAATATGTGACACAGCCCCTTTGAGAAGGGACATGCAGAAGGCGGATTAATACCGCAAACTGAAAAAGCATGAACTGACTCATGTCAAAAGCACACATACACACTGAACTTACTGTTCACTGTGATCTGTAGTGGGCCTTGTTAGTGTTATTGTTGGTATTGATGGTGGTAAAGATGTACTGCTTGTGCAGTTTGCTGTAGGATTTTCAACACTGTTGTGGTGATTGCTTGTTCCTTCTGATGATGAGTCTTCTTCCTAGTTGATAAATTTGCAGATAAAGAAGAGGTAGAATATTTCAGTTTATTTTTACATATTATTAGACAATAAGGGTTAATATCAGTCTGGTGACATCATTAAAAATCTGACTGCTGTGAAGTTATATTATCTCATTTTACCGGATGCACAGCTGAAGATGTATCCACAGACACTGTTCTAGGCTTCCAAGAAACACAGGGAACAAGACATTTGTACAAACATTTCCAGAGGTGATCTAATAACAAGTCAGTGCAGAGGCATTTGAATTCCACAAATTTCTTTAAATTTAAGTTCTATGGAGAACAAAATCAGAGCCTTGTTTGAATGGAGGAACTAACTTTCAGTTCTTACAGCAAGCAAAGTGAAATATCAAACTGGTAAGTTAGAGGTAATTGAACTCACCTCAGATTCAAGTTCTTCATCAGATTCACCAGACACTGTGGCTGCCTGTGGTTTTCTCTTCTCTGGTTTCTTTCTCTCCTTATTCTGTGTCGGAGGCTTTGGTGTTCTTTTTCTAAATATCAAAGAGGAATAGTACGTTATTGTAACTAATGGATATACCATATTTATCCAGCCATGTCTTTCAACAGCCCTTTGGCCTGAAATACCATCAAACATCCCCCAATAAAATAATGAAAAGAAGGCAAGCAGACACTAACCAAAAGAAGTGCCTTTTTAGACAGATGAGTATGTTCTTTTGTTTTGGGTAAATTACTAATTTACCATAAAAAATTATTATCCAACTACAAAAGACTGATGTCAGTTCAGAGCTCTTGAGTCATTGTGAACTCTGTGTATCGAAGTTAGTTCAGATTTGCCAGATTGCTATGGCACCATTGCTGAGCCATCATTGCGTCCATAATTTGTTGCTGGGAATGGCGTTGAATTTACCAAATTGTTTGGTTGCTTTCATCTGTGCTAACATTTGGATTAAAAGTAAAGTTGAAGGAATTAACATCTTCAAAGACAAGGTTTACCACATGCTAACACACAATTACTTTCAGATGGTCAGTGCTATACTTTCCATATTTTAGACAGTACGCAGAACAAGAGTTGGTTTACAAATTTCTACTAAAATTGCTGCTCACAAAGCTGGTATCCATATTTCTCTTTATTAATCATGCATGCAACTGGTAGGAACTAGTAAAGTTAGTTGTATTATGACACACCAGTAGTGATTCACTTTGTCAGACAGGGCTCACTCAAGCAACTTAGCTAATAATCAACATTTTATCTACCTTTTGGGCTTAGGTTCTCCATCCTGTTCTTCTTCATTTGTAGGAAGATCTGGAACATTTGCTACTAAGTCCTTCAAAAAGTCAAACTGGTTTTCTGATGTGATACACCTCTTTCTGAAAAATGAAACGACAACAAAAATCACCAAAACATAGACCCCACATATGGTAGTAGATGGTGGGTGAAAGATCTTTGTAAGTTACAAGTACATGCATCAAGTGAAAAAAAAGGAATGATTTGGTACTTAACTTCCACAGATTTAATGCACAAAGGCTTTGCATAACATCTGATGCACTACTTTTGTGGGTTGATTAGCTCAAATAAATGCCACTAGAGTTTTTTATTTGCTCTGCATTGTAAATCTAAATAAGACTGTGATATTTTTTATAATTATTATTTATTTTAGTTGATATTTTCACACACACTGAGTAAACACCTGGATTTCCTGGTGCTGCTCAACTGTTTGGCCCACTGAACGAAGACCTAATTTCATTGAATACATACATATATCTAAACCAAGAGGCTCCGCAAGCAGTACTACAGAGGTTTGTAGGAGTTTTTTTTCACTGAAACAAACCAAAAATATGGCCAACACGTTGATGTTGCATTTCTTGTACGTGTTATACATAATTCCATTCTATAATTTGTAATTAATTCTTGTATGCTCTCTATTCAAAGATGAAATGAAAATCTCAATAGAGGAATGAATTGTATCAAAGACCAGGGTTGGTCAGGCTATGCTTTAAGGGACTCTGCAACCCAATTGGATCTTCCTTTACCTAGAAATAACTACCTGAAAAAGAGCTTTAACTATAGAGGTGCAATCCTCTGGAACAGCCTATCCTGCAATATTACATGTAGGCAAGTGGAATCTCTCAATCAATTTAAGCAGTTGTTAAACATTCATTTAAATTAAGTTAGGTACATGCCATTCATGGAAAAGAGGTCTTAGTAGTTTCTTAGTTCTTAGCCTATTTTAAGATTAGATGGATATTAATAGACAGTCATGTTAATAGTAATATTGAAATTTTATCTTTTTTTAATTCTTGTACCTGGCCTGAGTGAGAATGCATATATGAAAAACACATATTTGAACTGTGGATTAAAGAATAAATATGTGAATGATGATCGCAGTTATAAGAGCAGTAGTAAAAATGCCTGAAAAGAAGTCAGCATTGTATTGTGAATGGGAATCAAACCCATGACCTCTGCGATACCAGTACTGTGCAGTGCTCTACCAACTGAACTGACTGCAGATTTTCACTACTGCTTAAGTGGTGCTCATAACTGTGATGACCATTCACATATTCATTCTGTAATCTGCAGTTCAAATTTATGAGTTTCATATGTTCATTCTCACAAAAAATAGTTAACAGCTAGTTAACATGTATTTAACAGTTAATTTATTTTATTATCAGGAGATAAACTAGTGAATAAACAGTTATTATTATTATTATTATTATTATTATTGTTATTATTATGTAACAGGTAAAGCATGTATTGTAACAGTGACAGCTGGCCAATTTGACAGCAAACATTAAAAACTGAAGACAGTTAACCTAAATCAATGCACTATTAAAGTGCAATAGAAATAAAATATTGATGATTACCAGTAAGCACACAAAGAAAAAGATCAATGAACGCTTAAAATTTCATCTTTATTTGAGACTGAAGAAATATTTAAAATAAAATCGCTAGAACAAAGAGTAAGTCGTTAATATGTACTTTTCACTCGCTACTATTTAATTGACTTAAGATTTCACAAGGCATTCGAAATTCGTGCGACCTAATTAGAACTGTCAAATTTGAATTGAACCAAAACAGCCAAAACAGAGGCATCCAAATGAGCAAATCCCAAACCAAAAGGATAAATTACTGTTTGCAGGGCGACAAATAAAACGACTTACAGATGGGATGTGGTCATGGTTTTAGCATTCCTCGCTCTTGTGTATTCGCTCGCTCTTTCTACCAGCGACTGTACAAACATCTCTAGCGCCTTAGCTAACCACCAAAACCGTTAAGGAAAGAACAAAAATCGTTTCATTTGGCTTTAGTTTATTTCCCTGGAATGTTAAGAAAAGGATAATTTACATCAATTTACGTTCAACTTATTTTCTTCGGGTTCAGTGGAGAACAAGCGATATAAGCTTATGACACGTACATGATCGACAACATTTAAGCTTAAGCTTAAAGACAAAATACTGGATCAGTATTCGTTGCCGCCCTTTGCTGGATCCTCCACATCCCCATCTCATATGGCTGAATCTGCAATTATCACGTTGTACCAACTAGCTACACTTGGTCAATAAACTTAAGACCTAAATAAGCTCAAAGGATACAAATTATCACAGGTACCGCCGCTGCAACCTTGCCGACGTCCTCGTCTGTTTGCATAATTTTCTTGATCCGAGCCTTCAGGAGCAAAAGTAGAAGATTGAAATATGCACTTTATTGGGATAGTATTGAAAAAATTATTTTACCGGAGGAAATCGGGCATTGAATTTCTTCTTTTTGCTTGGCATCTTGAACGCTGCCAGATTCTGCCTTCTTTTTACCTTTTTCGAACTCCCGCGGTACAAAACACCGCTTGGTCAGTAGTCTTACCGAGGAGCATGAGCAATAATATTCGGGCCCCAGTCTCTACTCACCGAGTATCGGTACGACCTCAGCTAAAGCTACTTGTCATGGGCGCGATCCATTTGGTCAAAAATTCCGGAATTTTCGTTCCAGAAACAAATAGAACGGTAATTTCCGGAAAGATCATCTCGGAAATTTTGGGTTGTTTACCATTTACCAAATAATTCCGGAAATTTCGGTTGGAATGCCAATTGAAAGCCTGGGCGCTTCCATTCAACCAAAATTTTTGAGATTTCCGGTTCGAAATCGAATGGAACGGGCAAAGTTCCGGGAAAATTTAGGAATACGTTTTGAGTGCACCCTCTTTGCCTGAATTTCCAAAATTATCGAAATTTTCGTGTTCCATTCGCGATAGATGTCGGTTTTAGTCTCCCTACCGAGCGTGAGCTCACGTGGACAAGCGGAAAAACCAATAAGCGGACGAAGCACATCCAGCATGTCAATACACGTGACCTCGATTTCTGGGACGTGGTCGGACGCGTTCCATTCAACCACCGAAAATTCCGAAAATGTGAACCGGTGAGTTTTGTTCAATGGAAAGTGCCCCCTATTTTGGTCTTTCCAAACGGAAAATTTCTTGTGAAAACGGAATTTCTTGAAAGGTAGTCCAAAATTCCCAAACGGAATTTCCAATGGAACAGAACGTTCCATTTGCTCATTCCTACCAGTTCCAGGGCTTTCGGCTTGGATCGCTCTGTAAACCTGCCCGTTGGAAATGTTTGTGTAATATAAATGGAACACGAGCGTCCCATGGAAATTTTCATTTGGGTGTTTGATGCGTACCATTTACTGCAACCGTCGACCAACCGGTTTTCTCGTGTAAATGGTAAATCAACCTCTCGAGGTTGTCCATTTTCCTGAAATATCGGAATTACCGGAAATTTTCTGTTCCATTTGGCATTTCATTTCGGTGCAAGACATTCGGCTCCCCCAGTTTCCTTTGCTGTCAGATGTCGAAAGGCAAGATGGAGGAATTTGCGTTATACCAGTGGGAAGAGAACGTTCCAATGAAGTGGAAGAAACCGTTCCATTTGACACCTGGGAATTTCGGAAACCGGAATTTTTATCCAAATGAATCGCGACCCAACACAAAAATCGGCAAATCTGTTTCCCTGGTACAGTATGTTGCCCTATTTCCAGGACACCCCTATTTCTGGACACTTTGACTTTACGATTCTGTATTTCGTTGTAAAAACGAAACAAATCTAAAGGATAGGTTTCGAAGACTTATTGACTAGTCTGCTTTCGTTTGTTCTTTTCGTGGCCGAGCTATGCTCCGTTTAGGTGGGAAGATTTGAATTTTCGTTGAGGTAAGTGAAATTTCTCAGTTTCTTATTGAATGTGATTTTTGCCGCGCATCGAATTATATCTTTTCAATTAAGCGGTCTGTTCTCACAAGATGCGTGATAGATTGTATCTTTTTTTCGACACAAGTGAAGCTAAAAGGACCAGCTTTTTTAGCATATAAAGATTTTCCGTTTGCAGTTTCGTATCTTCCAGCAAGACTACTAAAGATTTTAACTGCATTTTTGGTGAGGTGTTCCTAATTCCGGACACCTAACGATAGCCAGCAAAGTAAAGGTATTTTTAAAAGGAAATTCATGGAATAGTTGTTGAAAAACAAGTGTTTTGTGATTAATTATCATTTTGACTGTAAAAGCAAAATCGTTGGTTAAAATGCTGATTAACGATTTTTGACTCCAGCACTGCGCGACTCTGTATTCACGTCCCATGAGAATCTTGCGAACTCCGGCAATAGTTTGCGGTCTGATTACTCCTGCGCTAAAATGAAAGAAAATACTTTAAAATTCGGACAGCGTGAAAGTTTTTAAAAGAATTTTTTTTTATTTGACTTTTGTATGATGTATTTTGCCAAGATCGAGAAGAATATTACAAAGAAAGAAGGAGCATTTATCTCGTAACGATCGCCCGGAAATAGGGCAACCTGTCCGGAATTAGGGCACCGAATTTGGCGTAGTCTTTCCGCAATTACAGAGAAATCAAAGAGCTTCAAGTAATAAATCTTCACGTCCCTAATTACCAGCAGTGGAAGCTACATTGCGGCTAAATTTTAGCTCGTTAGTGCTGTTTTGAGATGAGATATTAAGGTTTTGCAAAAAGTGTCCGGAAATAGGGCAAATAATTGTACTTTTGTATTTCTTTTACCCATCGAGCTTGTTTGCAAAAGTTCCTCCTCTTGTCTAGTCTGTAGGCTCTGGATAGTTTAATAAACAGTAAAAATCAAGCAAGGCTGGTTACACGGTGAGGAATGATAGGGAGCTTTAGCAACGAGGACGGCAACGAAAACGTCATTTCAAAATATAACTTCTCGTTTTTGCAACCCTTTCACGATTATTCCAATATGTTTATCTTGCAAAACGCTGACGAACTATCCAGGGACTAAATTAATATGAACGGAGTTAAAGTAAGGAAAAAGAAAGACAAATTTACCGTCATGTGCTCACGTTTTCGAGAGAACCAAAAATTTGGTCATTTCACTTTGTTGTTTTGCAGAGACGGTAAAGAAATGTACCAAGATGCAAAATGCACGTGCAGAGCGATTGCTTTTGCTCATTAAGCCGATTGTTTTGTGGCGTTCTCGTTGCCGTTGCCGTCCTCGTTGCTAAAGCTCCCTATTTTTTAATATTTCGGGAGGCACACCCTTCCTTCATCTGGATGTTACAAAGCACGACTCTAAGGTAAAACGACGTTACAATTTAAAACCAATTATTGATATAATATGATACCATAGTAAAGGTAAATGCAATATAACGCCGAATAAAGGGTGGCTCCCTCTCACCAATCCCTCCTCGTTCTCTTATCTAATTTACATATTATCGTCCGTTCGTGCAAGTGATCTGAGGAAAAAAGTACGACCGCCTGCAGTCTGGTGTCAGTCCAGTGTTGAAGGTGAATTTGACGTTTTCGGCCGTCTTCGTTACATCATCAATAGATGACAAAAGATGGTTTGTCTTTCTTATTCCCCTCCGCTCAGACTGGAGAATACGGTCTCCAAAGTCAGTTGGGCTTTGTCCCATGTACTTAAAAAACTGCAGCGATCCTCAAATTCTGTAGAATCTGCGACGATTAAAAATCAGCCATCAATCTTTTTGGTTCAAAGCTCTCGCTAATGTAAACTTCCTGCTTTGCTACGAACCAAACTTTTTTTTATGATTAATTAAGTGCATGCGTATTTGCGTAATGAAGGCTCATGCAGTGTATACACTAAGAGGGCACGGGTACAAGTCTGGGTTAAGGTTAATATATTGTAAAGTTTAGTAAAATTGATATATTTCAAGTTATTATACTTATTGATAAAGATCGATTTAGAAAAACATTTCAAAAGGAAAATTAACGATAAAAACGTTACATGACGTTTCGACGACCTCATGTCATCATTGTCGAATGTGGATACATTAACTTAATTGACACTACATATATACAGAAATAGGTGTGTATGTGAATGATAAGAATGTGAATAATGAAATAATATCGCGAGAGTCCAGTGTTCACACAAAGAGTTTCGCGCGAATAGAGTCACTTTGGGTGTTAAGCTTCGGTCTTTTCTTCTTAATCAAGAGCATTTCAAAAATTAAACACTCTAGTTTGCTCCGGCATTTCTTAAGAATTTTAAAATTCTCACGCAGGTTCAACGGCCTTAAATTATGCTCGTCCTCGAAGTGTTTCCCGATTACAGAATGTTTATGTTCCTCAACACGCTGATGGAGGTGGCGGCACGTGTAACCGATATAATTTGTATCACACAAATCACATTTGAATTCGTAGACTACGCACTGCTGATTCACTAAGGGAGGCTTTAATTCCGTAACTCTTAGCTCGACTGATAAAAATTGGTTGTAGATCATGGTTGATCTTTCTTCCGAGGTCACGAAGTCGACTGCCAACCACGTCGGCAGATTTTTGATCTTTGAAAGGGATAGTGATCCGTAGGGGGCTGTCCGATGGCGTGTAACTCGGTTCTGGAGGGCGCTGAAAGCGCGAAACTCCTTGTGTGAACACTGGACTCTCGCGATATTATTTCATTATTCACATTCTTATCATTCACATACACACCTATTTCTGTATATATGTAGTGTCAATTAAGTTAATGTATCCACATTCGACAATGATGACATGAAGTCGTCGAAACGTCATGTAACGTTTTTATCGTTAATTTTCCTTTTGAAATTTATTATTATTATTTTTTTAATAATGACTTGCAATATGTCAATAATGGATTGCTGTGAGGACACGAGTCATTGGCTTTTGAATGGGAAAATTTATATACGTATACCATGTTTTAAAAGCTTTCCTGACCAGGCTTTTCTAAACCTTAGTTTTTATTAAGTGGCACCAGGAGTCGTGGATACGCTAACCGCAGAAACGACTATTATTGGGGGTCAGAATATGCAAATTTGTCACTCACTCAGATGTAAATGTGTCACTCAGATATGTCAACGGCAAGACCAATATATATCGATTTTCCGAAATAATGCCGGAACGCCTCTATCGACTCTCCGAAGTAATGCCGCAAATTAACGTTGAAATATTATTCTACTTTTCTTCGAGAGAGTTTCGATTAATACTCGCCACCGGTCAGCACATGTGTAACCGACTCAAAGTCTGTAAGGGGACTGGGACTGAGCATGACTGAGTAAGGACGTGTGATCGTTAGCTCCGTAACTTTTATTGTACTCTTCCATGCGTTCTGATACTTTTTATGGAAATTTCATCGCCACTTTCATCTCTGTTTAAACGGAAAACGAGAGAAAGTAATTCACCGACCAGCGAGACTATTTCCCCTGAAACGAAGCGGTTGAAAGAGAGTGTGAAAGAAGACCAAGCGAACGCTGCGCCCGCCATTGTATCGCCACCAAAGTCGAAGAACGATTCTGATGACGTAGTTCTGTCTGTCCTCAATATGGCACAAGATTTCGCCTCCAAAGTGGACCTAATATTATCAAAGCTAAGTCAACTGGAAAACATCGGCACACAAATAAATGTTTTACAGGACTCTGTGGATCGAATAAATCAAACGGTCGCAAACCTTCAAAGCGAAGTCCACCGCTTAAAGGAAGACGTACGAAATACAGTCGAAGAAACAAATACGCTTAAAACAAGCGTAAAATTCCTGAATGATGAAGTGGAAACCAGTAAGAGAAAACTCCGAGATGACGAAGAGAAGTCACGACAGGAGTTGGATCACTTGCGTCTCCAACTCTTAAATTATGAAGTGTACAGCCGCCGCGAAAATCTTCGTTTCTACGGCATTCCAGAAATCGAAGGGGAAGAGAACACTGAAGCCGTTTTGAAAGCTTTCTTGGAGAAAGAGTTAAATGAGGAAAACGCCCAATCTATAGAGTTCCAAGGAGTCCACCGCGTCGGTAAAAAGGACCGAAACACAAGAAAACCCAGGGCCATCATAGCACGCTGTCTTCGCTTTAAAGATCGAGAAAACCTGTTTTCTTGCCGACGCAACATCGATAGCCAGTCGAATTTCGGTATTGGCCCAGATCTACCTAAGCAGGTGATTGATATGAGGAAGAGGCTTATTCCGAAGATGGTGCAAGCAAGAAAAGATGGAAAACGAGCAGCCTTCAGCAGAACGGAACCTTATAAACTCTTTATTGACGGCGTGGAGGTAAAATCATAAATAATTACTTTTTTTTCTTTAAATATCCTAGGTGAAACCGGCCTCACGACACTAAGCCAACGTGCTGATTAGTGAACATCTACTAAGCTTCGAGCTTTTATAAAAAGGTTCCAGGTTATTTATTTATAGAATTCGCAGGGAGTAGTTCACTTCTTATTTTTTTCGTTTCTATTGGGAGCTATCGATTAGCATATTCCTTAGTTCTTTTCTGAAGTTCGATTTAAACAAAAGTATAACACTTGATCTCGTCCAAGCGTAGCTTCAACAGTTTTAATTCTTTACACTGGCTACGTTTTTCATCTCGTTTTCTTTGTTTTGTTATATATGTTATCCTATCTTTATTCAGTTTGCACTTAACAAAATCAGGAATGCGTTAATTGTTCGGGTAACAGTGACCCTTCTGGGAATTACAGCTACTGTTGTTGTCTTTTTTCCACTATAAGTATGCAAATTTCAATGGATTTCAACAACTTAAAGTTTAAAACTCTTTCGCTAAACGTTCGGGGTATCCGTACTTTTGAAAAGCGTAAGTCCATTTTCAACTGGCTATACAAGCAAAATTTAGACATCTGCTTTCTGCAGGAAACTTACAGCACTGAAGAGATTGAAAATCAATGGAAAAAGCAGTGGTCCGGGGACATTTACTTTGCTCATGGCTCTAACCATAGTCGTGGGGTCGCCATCCTTATACGTAAATCCTTTGACTTTAAATTGAAATCAATTCGATCGGATGAGGATGGGAGGAACCTCATTCTAGAGACAACTATTCAAGATGTTCCATTCCTTCTGGTAAATATTTAGGCTCCCAATACCACCACTAAGCAATCGTTGTTCTTCCAAATATTGTCTGAGCTCATCTATGATGAGGGATATAATGATTCTGACTACAAAATTATATTAGGAGGGGATTGGAACGTAACCATGGACCCAGACCTAGATTGTTCGTGTGGAAACCCTGTGTTAAAAGACTCAGTTAAGTGTGTGGAGGACATTATGTTGAATTATGATTTAGTTGACATCTGGAGTATCCGTAATCCTAATAGCAAGAAATTTTCTCGGAGACAAAAAAGCCCAATTATTCAAAGACGCCTTGATTATTGGCTCATTAGTGACCTATTACAAGATGACGTAGCTAAAGTCGACATAGTGACAGCTTTAAGAACGGATCACCATGCATTAACTTTAGAAATTGACAGTCTAAATGATCAGCAGCGTGGTCCATCTTTTTGGAAGTTCAATAACAGTCTCTTGGATGACGCTTTTTTCGTTGAGCGTTTACGCGAGAACTTTCCTAAGTGGATAGACGAAATTAATTTTTGCGATGATTCGAGAATTAAATGGGATTGGATGAAATACAAAATTCGCGGGGAAAGTATATCGTATAGCAAACTGAAAGCTAAGGAAAGGAGAAATAGAATTCAAACAATTGAAAACAGGCTTAAACAAAAAAACATGTTAAAATGTGTAAGGAAAAAATAGCAGAATCACCGACGCAAGAAAACCTTGCCAACCTCGAATCGGTCAAAACAGAATACGAAAAAGAGTATGATTACATTGTAAGAGGCTCAATCATTCGTTCCCGCACTACATGGTTTGAACAAGGGGAAAGAAACAACAAGTATTTCCTAAATCTGGAAAACAGAAATAAGAAAAAAAGCTGCATGCGAAAACTTATTCGAGCAAATGGAGAAGAGACTACTGTTCCGGACACTATTATGACTGAAATTCACAGTTTTTATTCCGAACTTTATGCCGAAAAGTCGGGAATACAAACTGACTATTCGATTTGTCCTTTTCTGGAAGATACCCTCTCATCTCCCAAGTTAACCGACTCAATGCTTGAAACGTGTGAGGGCCAATTAACATATTCCGAATGTTTCAAGGTTCTGTCTACCTTTAGTAACGATAAAACTCCTGGAAACGATGGGCTCACTATAGAATTTTACAAGTTCCTCTGGTCAGAAATCGGAACATTTCTAGTGGACTCATTAAATTATGCGTATTTTCATGGAGAATTATCACATTCGCAAAAGCAAGCTGTAATAACCTTAATTGAGAAAAAGGACAAAGATAGGAGATGGATAAAAAACTGGAGACCGATCTCTCTGGTAAATGTTGATGTTAAAATTGGCTCAAAAGCTATCGCTGAAAGGCTAGAGAATGTCCTACCACATATTATCCATTATGACCAGAATGCCTTTGTAAAAGGACGAACAATTTTCGATGCAACTCGTACGATAACCGATGTGTTGGAATTTACTAAAATGCGAGACTACCAAGGCATAATGACTGCAATTGATTTTGAGAAAGCCTTCGATTCTCTAAATTGGAACTTCCTCCACAAATCGCTAGAGTTCTTTGGCTTTGGAGAATCCTTCTTGGGGTGGATCAAGACGTTTTATAATAATATATCAAGTTGTGTTATCAACAATGGTTTTTCCACCCCCTCTTTCAATGTTAAACGGGGTGTTCGCCAGGGCGACCCACTCTCGCCGTCTCTTTTCATAATAGTACTTGAATTATTGGCATTATCCATACGTAATAACGATCAAATTAAGGGTATTGGGGTGGATGGTTCCGAAATCAAATTAGTTATATTCGCTGATGATATGACATCATTTGTTAGGGACAAATTTTCGCACCGTACCCTTTTTGATACTATCGATCTGTTTAGTACATACTCCGGATTGAAGGTCAATCACGACAAAACGGAAATTCTTCTATTAGGAAATGTGGAAGTAAACAGCACAGAACTAGGTGTCAATGAAATAAGTAAAGTCATAAAGATCCTAGGGGTTCATTTCACCTTTAATCGCGCACTGTTTTATAAGCTTAACTTTGAATCAATCGAGAAATCTCTGAGGGATTGTTGAAGGGTTGGAGCTGGAGTGAATTCAAGTGATCAAGTCTTTCGCCATACCAAAGATTTTATACAGGGTTGTTCTCATTTCAAATAAAAAATAGTTTATCAAAAAAATAAACACATTGCTATATTCTTTTGTTTGGAAGGGAAAAGATAAAGTAAAGCGCACAGCATTTATTAACCCTATTGATAAAGGAGGCTTGAAAATGCCCAACATTGAGTCAATGATCTCTGCCCAAAGAATAATTGTATTAAGAGATATCTCTCCATTGATCCCGCTGGCTGGAAGTTTTTTCTGGATCTTTATCTTAAGGAAGTAGGGGGAAAATTCTTGTTCCATTGTAATTTTAACTATACTAAACTACCGATATCTCTTCCAGAATTTTACAAAGAATGCATTGTGGCGTGGACCCTTTTAAATGAAGACAACCCCTCCTCATCCTCTGAAATAGCAAATCAGGTCATATGGAACAACCAGCTCATTTGCATTGAATCAAAGTCAGTTTATAACAGTAGGCTGATTGATCTTGGAATCGTAAAAATTGGAGACCTCTACGACACGTGGGGAGGGTTCAAGTCGAACAAGGAACCATTATATTCAACTCTCTCACCAGTTGAACATTTTCTACTTTTCAGTCTCTTCAATGCTTTTCCCGAAGAATGGCGCAAAATATTAAAAACAAATAAAAACTATCTCCTCAAGAACTCATGATCTAACCCAAACTGATTTCAAGTTACGTATTGAAGGGAAAAAAGTTAATTTCCAAAATCTTAAATCAAAGTCATTATATGACAGTTTTGTTTCTAAGATATCCAGTATACCAACAGCGCAAAAGAAATCAGAGATAACGAAGCTTTCAGCACAAACACATTTCAGTTGGACTGGGAAAAGATATATCTACTGCCCTTCAAAACAACATTGGGTACTAAATTAAGAGAATTCCAATATAAAATATTAAACAGGATCCTATACACAAACTAGATGCTGTTTAAGTTTAAAAAAGTAGATTCTCCCTTCAAGGGGTGCGATTTTTGTGAAAAGGAGTTGGAGACCATAGAACATCTCTTTTGCCATTGTACAAAAGTAAGCATGTTTTGGAATAATTTAAAGTCTGTACTTGATTCTTTTAATATAACTATTAAGTTCGATATCATGAATGTCCTCTTTGGGATCTTAGATTCAGATAATATAAGCAGCATTCTAGTCAACTACATCATTCTTGAAAGCAAATATTTTATTTACCGCTGTAAGTTAAATAAGGGCTCTCTATGTGTAAGACTGTTAGTCGATAAATTTAAAAAAACGTTTCAAACCGAAGGTTTTATCGCGAAAAGAAACAACAAAATCCATTTCCATGATAAAAAATGGAAGCCGTTACTCCCATTAATACAACAGTAGCTGTTATCCAAACTTCGTTTTTCTAATACTCCCTGTATTAGTTTGTATTTTAAGTTCAAGTTGAATAAGTTATGTAAGTCTTGTAGTGTAGTGCAGTGTAGTTTTTTCTTTATTTATTCTCTTTTTATTTTTTTTTCCTTTTCTTCTCTTCTTTGTACTTTGTAATTAAGGTAATTGTTGTAAATTTTGTAATGTTTGTATATTTCAATCTGTATGTTGTTTGTACTATCCCTGTAAAAGAAAATAAATAAATAAAATACAAAAAAAAAAAAAAAAAAAGAAAAAGCTGTAAGACTAATGGTGTGACTGTAGATAATGAATGCGAAGAGTCTTTGACTCCTCCAGACGTTTGCTCGCCCACAGGGTACTGACAGTGTTCACCTAAAGCAAACTACTGCTCTTTTAGTTTGTTATTAAACATTATATTTCATCATTCTGTTGGTGATATTCAGTACCTGTAAGGTATACTGTTTACATACTTGCGAAATACCCAGATGTTTCGATATCACCTTGTTATAGTTGAACAGTGAAGCATTCCCTTACGATAAGAATCAAACACGAATTCATTCTTTCCTAGCTAACTGGCTATCCTCTGGTACTTCATAGGCTTTTAACAACCTCGTGAAAAGTTTGAAGGAGCGGAAAACACCGGTTGGCGATTATTTTCACCTGGCTCTTTTGCATCTATAAAATACAATTAATACAGCATGTTTCATGATCTGGTCCAGATTTCGCGAAAGGTTGAAAAATTTTAGAATCAATCTTTCTTGTTACTTATCACAAACTGAGGCATTCGGAGCCGTTTATATAGTTAAGGACCCCTCAGATATTTGAAAATGACCTGGTGTAACCTGCAAATAACTCAATCTTTTTAGATAAAAATCAAACACGAATTCTTTATTTCCTAACAAGATCGGAAAGCAATTGAATATCAGAGAAGAACTGAGTGTATTAAACTTAAAATATATAAATTTTCTTTAATGATCTGTAATGAATGCCATTAATTTACTGCTACATTAGCACGAATAACAGATTGTACTGCAGTTCTTTTCTCACCAAATAATAAATTCGTGTTTGGTTTTATCTAAAACGAATGCATCACTGGCAGGCTGCAAATGGTGATTTTGGGAAGTAATTGTATGTTTCTGTCACGGAAAACAATACTCTGAAACAAAAACAAAGCCAAGAAATCTAGAGAAAATGTCGCTGATAATACTAGTAAGTCTCTTACTGCTCCAGCAAAGGCACAACCCACATTTAGGAAAAATGTACGACTCTGACTTTTCCCACACAAAACTGCGTACAGTGATAGCCAAAATCTGAATTCTGACTCTTCACTCAAGACTCAAAATAGTTCCAAGTAGTTTTAACTCTATCAAAGAGTTAAACATCATATAACATATAGCAACTGATCGCAACAGAACTCCCATTTTGTAAGCCATATATCGCCACAACTTCTTCACAAGAAGGTTTGATTGAAACTCAGACGTCAAGTGAAAATAATTTGTACAGTTTCTGTCCCAAAATCTATCGGTTGGAACGAGGTTGTGTAAATGTTGTCGTAACTGACAAATTAATTACTTCTCTATCGTGATAAAAAGTGATATGACGTCCTTTGTTCCCATTCAAAGTTCGCTAAGTAATCATCATTCCATTTTACAGAAAAAAAAAGAAAACGCGAAAAGCTAAAGTGACCGGATTATTACTTTCCACGCGACGTCTCCATAGTAACGCATCAAAAGTGGCATTATAAGGGTTTACCTTGAATTATTCACGTCATATCGTTTGAATACTTCTGTTTGCAGTGAGCTTTTGTTTAGATTATTGTACAAAGTATACAATAGCTGAACTGCCTCTTGGGACCTGGTGTTGCCTGGCGCTATCCAAGATCCATTTGTTTGCATATTTTGTTCTGAGTTCTTTGCCGGTTCGTGTACACGAACTACCTCGTGCCTCACTGAGATCAATTTCAGTAGTGAAAATGACAGTGGGTCTAACAGACCTTCTTGATTTGGCCATTAGTCCACAGATTGGGCCTGTGAATTTCTTCCATTTAAGGAATCTATTGCATACCATTGTTGAGCATTTCGGAATTGGCGAGGTGGAAGCTCAACAAGCCGAGATTAAAGGACCACAGTCACTAAGATCTTCATCGGAAGCATCTAGCAGTGTTGAAGACTCCGATAGCGAAGAAGACGAAGGTTTGTAAGCTTACTTTGAGTGTCTTTTCTTTAAAGACTTACATTACTTATGACAGTTTGAGCGAGCTCGCAAAAACTTGTTTAGGTTTCAATCCTACGCACCGATGACATATTATGAAATATTTCACTGCCAAGAAAGGTGTTTATTACTGATTTACAATCTTGCCAGCTTGCTTAACGAAATCACCCGACTTAATCTAAAACTAACATTTATTTGACTAACGTTCACTCGGCGGTTTGATTTCTTAATTATTTTGAAGCTTTCGATCTTTTGTTTACAGTCAAAGTGCGTTGGGTACACTATAAGAAAATTTATCACTTGCTTGTTTTGAAGAATAAATAAAATCGTTATTTCTTGGAGCTTGCTAAAGCGTCCCTATAGGTAATATCCAATAGTAACAGTTTTTGTTAGTCTTGCTACTCCGTTAGTAGCTGTGTTGAGAGGGCTTAAGAGGTATTTAAAAAGTTTTCTAGACGTCTCCTATTTCCTTTGTTGCAAGTTTTCGCTGTCGAAAGAACATATCCGACGAGGAAATGGAATAAACTTTACGTGCTGTTTTGCTTTTGTAAGAAGTTAATCGTAAAATCTTGTAAAAGGAGATCCATTTCACTAAATGGACAGTTACGTTGCTCTCTTTCTTTCTCTTTTGTCCCCAACGAAAATGTAAGGAATGCAAAAAGCACTGGTAAGGATCCTTGTACCCGCTGATTATCAACAAAGACGTAGTATGGTTATAGCCGCTTCATCATCATCATTTTTTTAGGTAATGCAGGTTACAAATTGGCAGCCAGTAAGGCTGATGTATACCTACAAATCACTAAAACAATGAAATGATATATCCTATACTACTAAAATACAAAATTGTTCTATAATGCAGGGCCCACGCAGCAAGTTTGCAACTGGGTGGGGGGGGGGGGGGGAACTCACTTCGAATGCGTTAGCGTGAGTCAACTAGGGGGTTCGGGGGCGTGCTCCCCTGGAATTTTTTTAAAATTAAAGTTCTCTGAAATGGCTAGAAATGCATTAAAAATTAACAGAGAGTATAAAAGCAAGGGCCGATACAACGTAGAATGGTTTTAAGTTTTGTGTACTATATTTCGGCTGGCCAAACCAGCCTTCTTCAGGTACAAGGTACAAGAAGGCTGGTTTGGCCAGCCGAAATATAGTACACAAAACTTAAAACCATTCTACGTTGTATCGGCCCTTGCTTTTATACTCTCTGTTGATTTTATTACGCCGATCAGATCACCAGTTTGATCCAACGTATACCAGCAGGACCATTGTCCACGGTTGCTTGCTTGAACATTTGATATTAAAAATTAACATGGTGTGGTGAAACTAATATAATTTCAGCAACAAAACAGCGGTGTTTTAAAACAAGAATAATCAGTTTTCGATAAAACGTTAAATAGAAAAGTGGGGAGGGGGGGGGGGTCTAAAGCCCCCCAGCCCCTCCCCCTGCGTGGTGCCTGAAATGAGAAACTATCTTAAAATTTGTTAAGTTAACTGATCAAATGCCCTATTCAGCCTAAAAGCTATAGATACCAATAATAAAACTCGAAAGAAGTATCTAATAATAAAAATAATCCCTGTTCTTATTCCTTATCATAATAGCTTCCTTATCAAAGGAAAAATCATGGATATTGAACGGAAATCGATTATTCGCCCACAAATTAAAGAATCTTACTATCTCTGACCAATCAATGAATCAATTAGCTACACTTCAACTGTAAGTAAATGTATGTTTTACCTTATACATCAGACCCGGATCCCCAGTTTGTTCAAAGAGAAGACGACTTTATCCAGCGGGCAAGTCACCATCCAACCGATAAGAGCGAATAAGTTGTAGTGGATTTATCTACTGGATAGCGACTTAGCTGCTGGATACGTCCATCGCTCACTGAACAACTGGGACCTGATTGTCTGCCGTTTTCTTAAAGCTGGCTTTTGATATCGTTTTCAGTGTTAGATTTACTATATACGAGCACCGTTTTTCAAAAACCTAAAGTTTTCTAAAACTTCATAGTAAGGGAAACTTCCATTTTTTGTACTTTTAGGCTAATGATATGAACGAAATTGTTTTCTTGACAGAAAGCGAGACAGATTCTGCAGAGGATGGTCACGTGAGCGAGGAAGAAGTAACGCAAACCATCATAGATGAAGATGGACAGGAGAAGACTGTGACAGTGATGGTACAGAAACCACCCAAACCGAAAAAACGACAGTCAGACATCGACGATAAAGACGGCAATGAGAAAGATGGTGAGGAAAGAAAGAAAAAGAAAGATAAAGATAAATCAAAGCACAAATCTGACAAGGATAGCTCAAGAGAGAAAGAAAGAAAAACGTCAAAACACGAAAAAGATAGTGACGACAAAGACGATAGGAAAAAGAGACGAACCAGCTCATATGGGTCTGACTCGGTGTATGGCAAGAAAGATGATAAAAAAAGAGACAGAAAAATGGCTATGGAATCCCTTGCTGCGGCCCCAGAACTGATCAATATTAACCGCAGGTTGGAGGCAGCTGAGAATGGAATCAAGAGTCTGAGAAATATTATCGACTCCATGGTAAACCAGGTGGACTTTGGAGATGAGGTGGGAGGAATGCTAAAAGCACAACTTGATCAGGTGCAACAACAACTCAACAAAGTCGAACTCGTGCCCGAAGGCGAAGCCGCTAAAAAGGAGAAGAAAAGAAAGGGATCGAAGGCAAAAGGGGCCCAAGAGGTACCTAAGGAGGGGATCATTACTGA
Organism: Pachyseris speciosa; assembly: GCA_016490735.1. Taxonomy (NCBI): domain Eukaryota; kingdom Metazoa; phylum Cnidaria; class Anthozoa; order Scleractinia; family Pachyseridae; genus Pachyseris; species Pachyseris speciosa. Next base: position 682,104 of record JAEMWC010000091.1, on the reverse strand, counting down.
AGGTTCATCTCAGCAAGCCCCAGCAGTGGATGGTCCAGCCATGAATGCGATCCCACAAGTCATCCCACCCCCTGGTGAAAGAGCGTCACAAGATATGCCTAAGCTGCAACAAGGTCGTCTTCCTTCACGCAAAGACGAAAAACGCAAGATAGGCGTGCCAATGAAAGGAGAAAGACCGCCAAGCCAGGGAGAAAAAGCACCGCTTAAAAAGCGCACAACGCTGGAGGACCTGAAACTACGCAAGAAAGCGCGGGAAGAAGGAGTTACCATAGAGGAAATAGAAGCACGTGAAGCGGTGAAAGAGAGCAAGAAAGAAAAGAAAGATAAGGAAAAGGACAAGGAAAAGGAAAAAGGAAAAGAAGATGAAAAAGAAAAGGCGGACAAGAAGCAAGGCGAAGAATCAAGTTCTGATGAAGAGTCGCTTGACTCAGAGGAAGAGAGAGAAGCCATGCAAGAAATGATCATGGAAGAGATAGAAGCAGCACTGGAAAACACGGATGATCCAGAAGCTCAAGCATACGCCTTGCGTCTCAGCATTGAACAGATGAATAACATGAGAAAAAGCTTTGCACAGTCACAGGACGAGTTCAGGAAAGAAATGGAAAAGAATAAGAGAGCTATTGATCTGATCGCCAAGGATTTGGCTGCTTTCCGCTCGGCGAGAAAGACTCAGGTTTGCTTCACGTTTGCCACTGCAATTTGATTTGGAATCATTTAATTTAACTCAGTAAAATGTTTGGGGAAAGGTTTTTTAGTTTTTCATTAATAATGTTAATTCTAGCGTTAAACGGGATTCTAGAAGAAGAGTAATATTTCCGCATTCAGTAACTACTACCATTCAAATTATCCACTTTGTTGATACAAAGTCAACTACTTGGCAACATTTTCTTTTCATTGAGCCTGACACATCGTAAAAACCCATTAGATTTACCAAGACAAAGTAAGCATAGATATGAAATCTGAGCTGGTTACTTGATTCTCTAACAAGCTGCAACCTACCAATGAACTGACAGAGCAATACGTAGACAAGAACTGGTCTGTTAACAATTTTTATTGACAAAAATCGTTGTCCTGCAATATTTTTTACCAGTTCTTATCTTGTTAGTAGCTATTCTTTATCAATCAACTCTACAATAGGGACTCTTGGCAGTAAGCGGTGACATTAGTTCGTACTCGTGTACCCTGACCTAGTGAAAAACATGACCAATTAGCAGGCCTCATTCCTTTTTTCTTACGCTATCTTTTTTGATGGTACTTCCATAGGATGCTGAAGGCTTCAACGCTGTACATCACGTGCACAGCATGGTTCTTGAACTGCAAGCTAAGCACGAAAAGTTGGTTCAGACCACGGCAGAACTTGTGAACGAGTACAACAGACGTGAAAAGAGCCTGGAAGAACTGTACAGCTCAATAGATAGACTGGACCAGAACAAGGCTGACAAGGAACACGTCAATCAAGAAATCGGTATCAAGGTAAACTCGCTAAAAGCTGATAATCGCGTTTTGTCAGTCCTTTCTGTTTTTTTTTTTTTTTGGTGGGGTGGGGGGGGGGGGGATTTTAAACTTATGCTACCTTACTAGAAAGCTCTCCACTGTGGGAAAAAATAAGTTGCAAGAGCACATTTTCCTTTATTTCTTTCGGTATTAAATTGTCGTTCATCATCTACAACTGTACAGTTATCTCACTACAACTCAACAAAACTAGACTGAACCTGGAGTCATCTCTGATTGGCGAACGGGTCTCAAAACAACAACAAACGCCTCGCAACAATAATTAAAACAACTAAATCAGTGTTGTTCGCTCACCGCAGGCAGACAAAGGAGATCTGGAATCGAAAGTCAGCGTGAATCAGTTTGACGAAAGTTTCAATCTGCTGGATCGAGGGCTGAGCGATGCACTGGAGAAAATGGAGAGTCAAATGAGCATTGAAGACGCACTGAGAGAAACCCTGCATGAGTTACAAAGCAAATTACACCTCAAACTGGACAGGCAGGAACTGGATTCACTCCGAGACCAGCTGGAGTCCCGCATTAGGGAAGTTCAGGTGGTGCGAGCAACTGTTAAGGAGAAACCTGAAGATGGCGAACCTGCTGGGTTCAGAAGGTGATAATGATGATGATGCGCCCGTCAATCTACAATTGCTTCGTTTACATTTTTGTGCGAATCAGAATTGCTATCGCGTATTTATATTCTTAACTGTTTATCGAAAACCTCAGTTATTAGAATCAGAATTCGGTATCAGAAGTTATTCCTTTCTCTTCCTTCAGACTCCTCTATATTTTTTCTCCGTAAGCTCATAATTTAGTCATCAACTTTTGATCAGAAATATAAATTCAAATAACACTCACGATAGGAAAATTACATAATCCGCAATGTTTTCCGTTCATAGTTTTGCTTACACTGAATTTTTTTTTCCACTACAGAAACCGTACAGAGAAGGTACACTGTATTTCGTGTGACCGCCCGTTGGAGGTTCAACCGGGGGAAATTGGGCCCAACATGCCCAAGATGCAAGGCTTGCCGGGTCAGAAGTCCTCTAAGCCGTACACTACATTTGAACTTGAGCACATTCGACAGCATCAGAAGATGAACGTAGCTAAGAAACCACCATTGATAGGAGCTGACCTTGGCTACCAAGCACAGAAGCTGAAGAATGAGGTAGTGGCCATGACTGGTTTGGTGGATCTCATAGAGCTTCCTCCCTCGCAGAGATACTGCGGAGGGTCACACACTATTATGCATCCATTCAGACGCTCGTTCAAGACAGCAGGATCTCATTTCAACCAATACGTCGTTATACGTGATGACAGCGATGCCTCAGTGGCGCTACCTCGCAGGGACTTCATAGTACCGCGAGATAACAATCTGAAGCGTTATATGAAACCTAAGCTACCCGCCATTGGGCAGTCAAATACTCAAGAACCCTCCCCTCCCCCGGAGTATATTGCTGAGTTGAGCGAGCGGCCACTAAGTGCCCCTGCTACACCCTCGGTGGGTCACAGATCCCAGCGTAAACTTAATTCACCTCAAGCTGCTGACGAATCTCCTCTGCTTGACGAGGCTTCGTCGCCCGTAGAAATGGAGAGAATAGCAGTTACAATTCCTTCTCCGATTGACGAGGCTTGACAAAAGGGGAGCTGATGATGTAAGCAAAATGCTGAAAGCTGTATTTTTGTAAATAATTCAAACTGTTTATAAGGTTGCAAAGCTTGTCGGATGTGACTTGGAGTGACAAGAATACCTCAGAAATTAAAGTCTAGATAAGCTGAAAGCCACTCATAAGGCACTAAGGCCACATGGTAGCGGGCACGGACAGCTGTTTCGGTCTTGTTAGGCCTCATCAGCATGGCATAGCTAATACCCAGGCTCAAGTCCCTAGACGCATTAATTTGTGAGGTATTCTTGTCACTCCAAGCCACATCCCACAAGCTTCACATTTTCATTGCTTGAGTATTCATGTGGGTATTTTAGCCTGGGTAAGAGGTTATGCCCGCTGCCATGTGGCCTTAGTGCCCAATGAGTGGCTTCAGCTTACCAGATCACATTAATTTGTGAGGTTTTCTTGTTTATCAGGTTGGTTTGCGAGACAATCTCGAATTTAAGTGCGTTTCACAAGTTTGTATAGACACCAATCAAATGTTACGTTCTTCATTCCTGTGAAAATGCGATCACGTAGTCTGCTAACGAAACCTTGAATTAACTTTGTTTTTCTCAGCATAATTTTGCAGTTGTGTAATTTTAGCTTTTTAGCATTTTTATTCCGTTTTTAAACTTGTCATGTGCATTTGAACATTTTATGGAATTTGCGCATTATGTTATTATTATTATTATTATTATTATTATTATTATTATTATTATTATTACGTGAAAAACGGGTCCACTTGGCTTCTCTTCGTTAACAGAAGAAAGACTGACCAAACAAGCAAACAAATGACAAGTGAAACGACTCATGAGTGAATACAAGAGTGAATACAACATGTTGTTTTGAGTGTTTATTTTAAGTTGTTAAATATCGTCTCGTGTTGGATGTATGAAATAACTTAAAGAAACGTAGAATAAATAATAAAGGTTTGCTCTTCCCCAAGTTATTTTGTAAGTGTAATGTTCATTTTGTTCTTGTGCGTGGCTCGATATAAATCGATATGGCGTTGTAAGATCTGCACTCCTGTCGTCAGATAAGCCACTTGGTGCTCAAAGTCCTGCTCAGTGACTGCTTTCATCAGGGGCACCCAACGACAAGTTTCGGTAGATATCTGTTCGGTGGAGGGTAATTCGCCTTGGGTTTTCGGCGTCGATTAAAGAGTGCACTCGGATTTTCGTAACTAAAACGTGGCCTAAAAGATTCGCAATGGAGAAATCATAGCCCCTAAGGTTTTCGGAAAGGTCGTAATTGCTGTTTTAGGCAGTCAAAAACGTCACCTAGCATTTTCGGAAAGAAAATAGTTCCCTAGAAATTTCCTAGAAAGTTTATTTCAGCTTGCATTTTCACAAAGGAACATTTTGTTCCCTAACATTTTCGGACAATTAAAATTTCAGCTAGGGAATCCGAACAGATGGACTTCTTCTAGCTTATGAAAACATCACTTTAAACAGACTTCAAACACCATAAGGTACTTAAAAATGCCTTTCTACAGCTTTTGGTTGATTTGGCTCGTTGGGTGCCCCTGTTTCATGTCTGCAGACATACATGCGACTGCACCGGCACATTAAGAGAGTTATTTCGGTCTATTTTGTAAAATATGGTTTGACGATATCAATCTATGGAGAATTCTCATATTAGTGCTGGACGATCACAGCTCTACGGAAATCTCTCCTTGTCGCTGTCCTCCTGTCGCCAGATGGTTACGTGTGACACTGCATCTTAAAGACCCTTGAAATGCACGTTTGTGTCCAAAAACGCTGATGACGCTGACACACACATGTCGTTACACTCTCACGTGATATTCATTCTTTACAGGGCTGCCATGCTTGGCTCCATCCTTCCGCCTGTTGGTGAAAACAACAACATGAAATTTACTTCACATACCATTGAAGGGCCACATAAAGAGTGCATAATATCCCGTAAATGAATGTTCATCCAGAAAATGCAATGTCCCCAAAGATAGACAGCCTGTTAGCGTTACAGGGTTTGATCTACTGAATAACCTTTTTCCATTTGTAAACAACTAAGGCCAGGTGTATACAAACACTGCAAGCCGTTACTAGTCCACTGCATCAATCAACACGGTAAAATGTGTTGGTCTGGTGAGGGATTAATGCGGGAGTTCGAAGATGTTTTGACTTGAGGATAGAAAAAGAATCGCTCCCATTCAATGTCCTTTAAAAAAAACCATCCCTGGTGGCAACTTCGCCGGTGTAAGAGGCTGACATGAAGTTGGAGGGATGACCACAGTTTCCTTGGAGGAACACAAAATTCCCAGGCGCCAAGAACGCCCTGGCCGCCAAAGCTTGGCATTCTCCGAGTAAGGGTAGCAAGTTTAAGGTAAGGAGCCATCTGAAGATTTAATCTTTTCAGGCTAGAAAAATTTTGAAACGAAAACTAAACAGAGTTGGAGTGGGGAGCTCGTTTCGCACCAAATGCTATCATACTGGGTATGTTATCACCACCACCAAGAAGTCGAGTTAAACTGGTAAATCATCTACAGTACTGTAGAGCAGTGCCTTGAGCTGATTAACTTACGGTGACAGTTGCGTGGCAGCTTTTGACGTTTTATCACGATTTGTCAAACTGCTTGTGTTGTCAGGCTTTCTTGGTGAGCTGATGTGATAAGGATGAAGCTATAAAACAAAATATGTTTTAAATCAAGAGGATGCTCCTATAACGGCTACACGTAGGTTATAAGTTTCATTCTATGCCTCTATAGTAGGGTCAATTACCAGCCACTCTTTCAGGAAATATTAGCCCGAGGATACTCCGGACCCTAGCCTCCCACGCGGTCGTTTTTAGGGGACTCGTATTTCACCTCCTCCCCACTAACGCCTACTTACCCGAAGCCAACATTCCTTTCCCATTGTTTGACTCGCGGACATCCTAGCCAATCACGATCGAACAACTGACAGCGATGACAAGTAAAATTAATCCTTATGCGTGCTTCTTTCTCTCGCAAAGCGCTGGAGCCGATTTGTTTTTTAGTAATGCGATGTGTTACAAGAGACTAAAGCAGATAAGAATTTAGACGCGACCAAGTTAGAAATCTGAAGCATTTATCAGTCGATCAAACATAGAGTAAACCGACGTGAAATTATCACACATGGTACTAGAACAAAGCTCAATCTCTCATGGTCTTGCATTAAATCAGATGAAATTCGCCCACGCAGCGATCCCAAAACGTCCTGGGGAAGCGTTCAGAAGTTATCAAACACCGATGGCACAGACTGCGCCAACTAGTAGTTTTTTCTTCAGTTCACGAGATGCGGACGGCAAAATTATGCAGTTTAACCTAGCAGCTCGCTCGATCCACTGCGCGCTATGGTCTACCGATGGCAAAGTTTCCTTCCTCCAAATCACTCAGACTAACCCGAAGATACGCCAATACTCCCGTCTTAAATAACTGACTTGGCCCTTTATTAAATTCACGAGAAGGGACACAACAGCTACAACATGACCAGCGGCGAGGAAATCGAAGATTGAAGGCGAAGCTTGCATGACACTGGAATAAGCGTCTTTCCGTAACTAGTCGGCATATTGACGGAAATATTATCGCTATGTCCTCTCACAAATTCTTGAATTGAATTCAGTTTGTATGCATTTAAAAAGGAAATTTTTAACGTGGAGCACACGGTGATCAGAGCTTCTCAAGCTCTGTCTCCGCTATGTTGAACTATCCCGCGAAAAGCGTCTTGAGGTCAAGGTCAACCTTCCAGAATTTAGTAGGTAAAATGTGATTGGCTAAGCGGCGGGAAAGGAATGTTGGCTTCGGGTAAGCAGGCGTTAGTGGGGAGGAGGTGAAATACGAGTCCCCTAAAAACGACTGCGTGGGAGGCTATCCGGACCCGGGTGAGCAGCGGAAATAGAGCCTTGTTTTATAGCAACTTATTGCAAAATACGTATACGATACGATACCATACGATAATCTTTATTTAAACACGATCAATTCATCAGCAAATAAAAATACGTATCACATAGACTAAAAAAATGTCAGACTAAAAAAATGTCATTGATCTTACGTTTAAATACCCCCAGAGACTCTGTGTTCCTTATATCGCATGGTAGACTGTTCCATAATGTATATGTGTGGAGCAATGCTAAATATAAGTTAAATTACTTTATGTTGTCGTCCTTTTGCCCCAGAAGTGAAATTTTAAGTGATTTTGAACGGTTTTGAGTTTATGGTTGACTGGGTGGGAATTTAACTTTTACAGACCCATTCGGCTTACTCAGTGTTTACCCAATCAAACTCTTTGAGATTAAAACGTTTTCTTCCAGGTATTCCATATCATTTAAATATGAATGCTACATTTTAATGCAAATACAATACACAAATTTGAATTGGGTACAACATTAAGTTAGCTGAATGGGTCTATTTAGCATTGCTCCATACACAGATTTAGTGATACGTCGCTATAGTAAGAAACTTACGGTAAATATCATACAATTACTATAAAATAAGGTTACACAAACAACCAACAAACAGATTGTGTAGGCCCCGTGAGAAAAACATTGACCAGCATATGGTTCCATAAGACCAGAAGACCTGTCTTACCGCAATTCTGATCTCTCTTGTGAACCTATCCAGCAGCTTTTTCATATCATGCTGACACGTCTTCAAAGGGCTTAATGTCAGGTACTACAAAGCAAATTCAGTGTCATTTGTTTTACCAATGATGACATTACATTTTCTCCCAACATGTTCTGATACCCACCACACAGCAAAGCTATTGCTAGGTCTGTACCTCATTTCTGAACATGTAAAGGGCAGTTTAAATGCTATGATTAACGCCCCGATTTGAAAGAATCTTATTGTAAATGGGTAATACAACTCCCCTACAAACGACTGCATGGCAGGCTACATTGGACAATGGATTGTACATTACTTTCACATCATGGTGGTTTCTAAGTCCGACTTGATGAAATCTTGCTGCTCTGCAAAGGTTCCATGAATCAAGCCAACTCCCATTTAATAAGTGAATTTACATAATCAGATGTTAACATGCACATGCATGTACATGTACATGCACAGTTCGCATTTCGATAAGGCCAAGGCGACACACTGGGTGACAAATCATATGATGTATATTCCGATGGCCTTTACATTGGAAAATAGTCCTGATAAATTACCTTAATCCCACAGAATTAAATAAAACACCACAAACAAGTGACCAGTGACAGCATATTAAAATCAACATCAATATTAATATCTTAAATTACACTGTAATATAGGCAGTTTTTAAAAAAAAAAGTATATTATATTCTACCTTCCACTGAATTTTCTCACAGCTATGAATATCATGAACCACGGGCAAACTCAGTTTGATTTTCTTTACAGTATGATGATCTGAAAAAAATATTGGAACATTAGTTAAAATGGGAGAAACTTGATCAAAATGGGTGACTTAAAAACAAAGACCCCCTCAGACCCCGGAACTTGAAAACAAAGACCCTCCAACATTTTTATATTACAGAATATTAATTATTAAATAACATTTGTTAATAATTATTATTAATTAATACTCTCCTATGGGACATGATACACCCTCTTGTCCAGTAACCCCTCTCCAAATAGAAGTGTTCTTTTCTGGGATTGAAAGTAAAGCCTCAAAGTCATTTTTCTCAAGTGCCTAAACCAAGACCTTTCATATGAAAGGGGCGAGGATGCTCATCAAAAATTCGGAATAAAGGAGACCAATCTGGGCACAAGCTTTTTTTAACCCCTAAAAGACCATTTTAAAACACAGTCAAATAAAAAATATTATATTTCTTTGTGTCCAACCCTAAACAGGACCTTCATGGTTAAATTATGGTGTTTTGTCCAGAATGCCCCAAAAGAGACCAAAATCAAAACTTTACCCCACCCTTTTCATATGTGAGTCCACCTCCCAGGTGCCTGAACTACTGTATGTACAAAATACGTAAGTTAATCCCTCCACTCCACTCCTATCACATCAGACCCCAAACTGTGATGTCCAATGAGAGCACAAGGTATAATAGTGTGAGAGTATAGATACATAGATATAACTTTATTTAACGAGGGTATTTAGACATTGATTACTGGTCACCCAGTAGTTTTCATAATGGCCCTCCTACAATTAAAGTAATAAAATGTATCAATTAATTAATTAACTACCTATATAATCTATTGCTATATCTAATCTATCTAGTATACTATCCATCATTGCATGTAGGTGATTAGCAAGTACTATTCACCTCCGAGCAGCCGGCGGGTATATTGCCACACATAGAGTAATGTTTTGGTCCGCTAAATTCAGCTTGTGTGGTATATACTAAAACAATTATTCACCTCAGTGTTGGTGAAAGTGGTGGATATTTCCACCACTATTCACCTCCACTTCGGTGAATAATTGTTAAAATTTAATATTACAACTGATTGTGGTAGGGAGTTCCGTTGCTAAAATAGTCACCCCAAACGATTGACACTCATTTAT
>JAEMWC010000091.1:557500-667500 GCA_016490735.1 Pachyseris speciosa | reverse complement strand
AGCGTCGTGTTTACATGTGCGAAAAATGTGCACAACTCGGAGGAAACCCAGGAAGAAATGTAGCCGGTAAATCTGTAATTTATTTTCAAAAATGTAAGTATTTGAACTGGTTTTTGTTTATTTTTATTTCTCATGTATGTGTGTATGGATGGCTAGATGTTTCCCGTTCTTGACAACTTCAAGTTTTCCAATATATTCGTATGTTGTTCTTTCTTACAAACGATCACGAGGTGACATGTGAGCTTATGTTACATTTTGTTTTACATTTCAGTCACGTAAAATGGGGATGGAAGGCCTACACGTCTCCTACTCACATGTTTGTCGCTTCTATTTCGGTCTTTTGACTCATTTATCTTCTTGTATGTTTTCAGCGGGTTAACATGATGATTTAGAGGATTTTCATGTTAGTGACTAAATGGAGCCATGTGCTTAGAGGTCGCATACTTGATCTCAAAGGTCATTTCTGGGTTACAAGTTTCAACACCTGTTTGTTTGAACCCTTGTTGTTTCTGTTTAGCGACTGTGGTTTTCATGCCCTTTGAGGCATTTTATCTAAGTTTGGTTTGGCTCATTTAAGTGCTTCCGGAGACAATACAGCCAGTTATCTTTGTAAGAATAGGATTTTGAGCTGTGTAATAATCTGTCTTGCAATTTTTGTTTTGCCGGACCCGGCCATTTGTATTTGCAGCAAGATGGCGTGCTTCTATCACGGCTTTTTGTCTTTCGATCCTTTCTTTAGCACTGTAGCTTCTTAGAGAGCTATGCAGCACTTGGAATTGATCGTTTAGCTTTAGTCACGGCAGTGTTTTTGTCATCGTTTCCGCGTCCCGCTCTTGGAAAACTTGAAGTTGTCAAGAACGGGAAACATCTAGCCATCCATACACACATACATGAGAAATAAAAATAAACAAAAACCAGTTCAAATACTTACATTTTTGAAAATAAATTACAGATTTACTGGCTACATTTCTTCCTGGGTTTCCTCCGAGTTGTGCACATTTTTTGCACATGTAAACACGATGCTGCGCGGTTTTGATTGGGTGCTTGAGACAATGGAGCAGTGTAGATTCATCCTGAGGGGACCCCGGGTGTTACAAGAAGTGTTGCTGACAAATTGAGGTCTGGGACCCCCGCGAGTCTTGGTTTGCCAACATGACGAGGTTACCAAGCCGATTTCAACGGTCGTTGTGTCGTGTTTAAAATGTACACGGGTGTCTGCCATCGTTTTATCGTTTCACTGGGGACACGAAGAGCTGCCTGGCGTCGATCTCAGGGCTGCGATTGTGTGGCTAGAGAACTGAAATGAAAGATCAACCTTTGCCCTTGAATTCTGCGGTGGATTTGTGGCCGTGGGTACATTTTAGCCTGGGATTTTTGACTTCGTTCGGCAGGCTGTCCGGACTGCCTGTGTTTCGCCTTGTCTCCTCTTTATGAAGAGAAAACCAGGATTCAAAAAAATCGCTTAAATCAAGTTAAATCGGTAAAATAACGACACCAGGAGTAAACAACACACGTATGGAATAAGGTAAGCCATTTTTATTGAATATTTTCACTTTTAACGACCTTCATGGATATCTTGTAGAAAATCCCATACAAACCCTTATAATTCGACGCCATATTGTGTTCCTTGTCTGGTTCATAAAGAGAGCTTGGGCTGCCTGTGTGCTAATCAGTGACAATTATGCACAGTGCAGAATTCAGTGTCTATAAATTCTTAGTACAGTTATCATGTGTACTAAGGGAAAAAAAATGAAAACCTGTTCCCACAACGCGCACCATATTGGATTTTGTAACTGATGAATATACCATGTCAAAATAAAGTTAACATACATACAACATACATGCATACAAATGCTCGTTGCGTTAACCTCTTGGCAAACGAGTGGCTGTTTTGTTTCGTGGTATGCAAAATTTTGGCATCTGTGGTGCTGTTTGGCTTACCAACAAAGAACTGACCACCGTGTCAAAGCGAATCGAGGAATTGTGTACAACCCTTCGCTCTGGCGAAGGGATAGTGATCTGAAACTGTTATAAATGTAAATATTTAGCATGCAATTGCTTACTTGTGTTCTTAGAAAGTAATATTTATGTATCACTTCAAGCCTAGATCCTGACTACAGGCGGTAGTTACCCTTTAGCCATTCATAACTTTTGTTTTGCCTTTCAGCCGTTGCACTAGCCGTCGCCTTGTAATTTTGTTTTGGCGGCTGAGGATTTATCAGGATTTATCCCACTCGACATGGTCCGTGCTTCGAGGATAACATGCTTTGTTGGCTTTCGGTACTTTTCCATTCTCCCCTAGGCTCAGTAGAGACAACTTTCATACTAACCCACCCCTTCCTCGACTTGTTTATTTGTAATCTCCCAGATTCTGCGAGACATGTGACCAGCCTGAACCAGGGTCTTTTCTCTCTCACTCCAGGGGATGGGAAGAGGAAAGACCCTGGGAACGAGGTTGAGTACAAGTGTACATTACATTTAGTTGAGACGTTACTCTCAATCCCCACCCCATCCCCTCAGGAAGAAATGGGGGGATGGAAGGTTGAAACAAACAAAAAGATAGTAAACAATTTTTTTTAGTATTTCTATTTGTTCCCAGGAAAAAAAAAATTGAAAAATTGGGGGGTGTTAGTTCTTAAGTTTAGGGGTCCTTGGGGTCTTAGGGGATCTTTGGGGTCTTCGTTTTCAAGTCAACCGATCAAATTAAAAAAAAATGTACTGTATAATGTAGTTAATAGTACATACAATTGTTGTATGACACAGTAAAATCATCCATTAGGTCCCAAAGGCTCTGTTGAAAAATAGTAATACATTTTCAAGAACTCTGTATAGTAGTGAGAACATTAGTAGCAGAGAAGTTTCTTATCACTGGCTTTGTCATCATCACTATTGTCATTGTTGAGGTCATCATCATCATCATCATCATCACGATCATCACAAACAGCAACAACATTGTAGTGAGTATCATCACCATCCCCGCTCCCCCCACCATCACTGTTGCCATCAGCTCTATAATCATTATAATCATTATCACTACCACTTCACCAAAGTTGTCATCATTGACAAACCACAACTGTTGCTATACCATCACAATATCATAATCACAATCATGATCATCAGCATCTTCATTATCACCTACAGTGATCTTTATCATCAATTTAATTGGATGAATGTTTATTTATTTTACCACAAAATACAAATAATGATAATACAAAACAGTTACACAAAGCAAATGAAAGTGGTGAGGAAACCCAAAAGGAAACCATGAGGCTTATAGAGATTGGGCTCCCTCAGAGCCTCAGATTTCTTTTGAAATCTTACTTAATAGCAAATATTGTGGAGTAAAGGATTGAACCTTAAACTAACCAATCTATCAGCATCATAGCGAACAGGACCATTTTGCATTTCATAAATTGCTAGGTTGAAATCAGCATCATCAAGGTCGTTAAAGGGAAATGAAAATTCCGAAAAGACAGACATTTTCAATGTGGAGGAAAACAAAATAAATAAATAAATAATAAATAAATAACTTAGCTGTTTTCGACATTAGGTCTGTCTCTTATAACCAGTTTATCTAACACAAAATAAGCGATCTTCCCTGCTCTCTTGGCCACTTCCATCTTTGCACGTTGATTTTCTCTTTTCTCAAGGGTTGTTGTTTTATATTTAGCTTTTTTATATATGAAAACCACTACACTGTATAATATTGTGAGAGAGCACCCTGTGTAAATATTATTGCAAATAAATAAATGAAGAATCTTCATCAATAACATAATCATCATCATTGTTATCATCACTATCATCACTGCCGTTAGTATCATAACACCCACCTTGAATTTGAGTGGTTTTGAACATAAGATCCTCTCTCTGAGCCCTTGTTCCAATTTCCCATTGTTGCACCCCAAAAACGTGCCTACATTGCAGATACAACAATACAGACCAGTAAAATCACTTTTTCTAGTGACTGCCAAAGTGAGTGAGGTAAAATAGTTTTTTCTCAAGAAACTGCAAAGTGAGTGAGAATTTTCACAAAAGCTTCTCACTGGTGAATTTGTCATGGTGAACATTTACATTTTAACACATATCAAAGATGGAGCAAACTGCCAACTTGTGTAGTTTGATGTGTGTTATAATTGCATTACCTTATAGTGGCCATTAAACTTGTTTTGAACAACTGTATCCTCACTATCATTCACAATCAATACCTTTAATTATAAGGCTGGAGTGATCTTTAATAATATTGTAAAGCTTATATACCACAAAAACAAAAATATTAGAAAAATACAAAAGAAATAATCTCGAAGACAAAAAAACCACGACGTTTAGTTAACTTGTGCCCCTGTCAGTAGTGGCCATTAAAACTTGAAGCTTGTAAATCTCTTCACTCTTCCACAAGTCAAATAAATAGTTGCTGGAGTTAAATTTGATTGTAAAGCTTAAACTAAAACACACAACACAAAACATTCAGTTAGAAGAAAACAAAAGAAACTCTTTCTGGCGATTAGACATAACAATTTGCACGCAACGACATTACTTAAGTCCATCCCACAAAATCATGGCAAAACTGGTTAAATTCTTTGTTAATCACTGCTTTTGTGAAAAACTTGCCGCATCGGTTACTGGTACATTTCATTTTCAACTTGCAATGTTTGCCCCTGGCAACAATGCATAACATAAATTACTGGAACTCATTAACTATGACTTGCGTGCAAAAATTTGCTTCGCATACTGGTAATAATTGCTTGCTTCTGATTTTTGACACTGTTCATACACAACAGGTTATCTAACTTTTACATACACGTCAGCCTAACTGTTAACAGAGAATAAAAGGATACAATCCAACAATGACAGCCTCTCTTGCAAAGACCCTTTAACCATCTCTTTGCTGTATCCATTAACCTAATTTGAAAGGAAGGAAAACACATTTCAAAGACAGAGGATCAAATAAGGATTGGTGATATTTGTACTCCATCAGAACCATGTTATTAATTTGGTAAGACAGGTTTTGTTTACTAGTAATAGTGGTCCATGGGAATGTTGTCAGTGACACTGATAGACATTTGACACTCGAGAGGAAGTCATCACATCACTCTGATGATGACTTTCACTCTTCTCTTAACTCTCCAGTTTTTTTAGGAAGCCAATACCCCTTTTCTTTATTTAATTCTATTGCATGTAAGTATCATCCTTGAGTTTGTAGGGTAAATAAAGTTGTTGTTGTCAGAAGTAAAACCACAGTCAGTGTCACTGTTAACCTTCCAAATTACCTGGACAGATCATTCTGTACTGAATTCTGTACTCGTTTGTTCAGCTACATTGAAATTTCTGTATAAAATTTGCAATAAACAATATTCCCAGGTCTGACTGATGCAATTTGGTGAGACACAAACTAAGATGTTTGCCTATCAGGGATGCGTAATGGGAGATAACACAATCACTTCAAAATAAACTCCAATCCATCATCATTTTCACAAAATGTTACTTTAGTTGGTTACTAAATCACATTTCATATTGAATTGAAACCTCAATTCTTGCCTGATGTTGGACAACAGAAGATCAGAGTTTACAAGTACTTTGTAACAAAAATGGGAGCAGGGTTTGCGCAGTGGTGAGAGCGCTTGCCTTCCACCAATGTGTCCCGGGTTCAATTCCCGGACTCAGCGTCATAAGTGGGCTGAGTTTGTTGGTTCTCTACTCTGCTCCAAGAGGTTTTTCTCTGGGTACTACGGTTTTCCCCTCTTGCCAAAAACCAACATTTGATTTGATTGAGCGTTTCTTTGATTTAGTCTCCTCAATTAGTAGAGCATCTTTGCTCGGCTAGAACGATTTGAGACTTTATTAAAGTGATTATTATTATTATTATTATTAACTATTTTTGACAACTAACTTAGACATACAATGTAAACCATCTTTGTTGCAAAGTTGAAAATGGAGCTCGATATCCAGCTATCTCTCTCACCAGGCATCATAACAATTAATGAACAAAGAAACAACAGATCTCAGAGGGGGCATATGCTGTTATTGTTATATCTATTTCAATTACCCTGAAAGGGGCCTCCATTTCTTGATTTCAAAAAACTGAGTGCCTGTATGATTATATCTATTAATGTGTCAAGGACAAATGAACCTAGCAATTAACACTAACTTAGCATCATATGAGCTTAATGGACTTGCACTCTGGCAGTGGTTACAGCATCTCACTCAGACATGTTTTGTTCTGGGGGGGGGATGTCACAGTGCCATGCTGTTATCAAATTGCTTACATGGTTTCCCAATTACTTACATAAAAAATAATATTGTTCTGGAAAGTAACACCAGGTTTGAAAGCTTAATGCTTTGCTGTCATACAGAAGTTGAGTTTGTTGCAAGTTTTCAACCCTGTTGAAAGGATTTCATCCACACAAAGATGTGTAACTGATATTTTAACCTAACAATAATCTGTTGTGGGACCTTGAAGTTCTCATTTATTATTTTGTTTCACTGCTATGCAAGTGTTTCAATGCATTTTTATGACAAGGATACTGAAGTTGCTGCAAATAGCTCTGTATCAGTCCAAGCTTCTCTTCAACTGACATGAATGGTGTAAACACAGGTGGAGCCACATATGGTATCTACAAGTTAGATTTATAGAATCCATCTCAGTACAGTTTAAAAATAATACCATTATTGAAGATGGATAAACATGAAATAAATCATATGTGAACTGTGGATATGACAATTCAGTGGTGAATGTGACTCTTTGCATTTAAACATACCTAACCAACAAAGCTCAATTGGCTTTAGCACAAAACATTACACAAGTCTATGTTATTGGAGCTTATTACATCATGAAAAGTAAGTGACTTAGAAGGCCTTTCAGATGCAAGTGTGCTAAATAAGAGCAAGGTCCTTTTGACAGAATAACACCCATAAAAGCACAAGTGGCTTGCCAGAGATTACTACATATGAACGATGTGTGACGTACTGTTATCAAAAGACAATGTAGCTGATGGACAGATGCCACATTTATTTCACAATTTGATGGTATGTTGTTGTTTCTTTTTTGGCGGAAATGGAAATGGGAAGTACAAACTTAAGGGAGCGTCATGGACACAAAAACTAAAAGAAGTGTATTTACTAGAAGTAGCAGCAAATTACAAAACCTACAAATAATGTAGCTCCCAGTATTTCTTATTAATGATACTGAAGGGCTTTCGGGTTTGTCCAACATATGGTGACCTGTTAAGATTAACATCAAACAGAATTGAAAGATTCACTTCTGCATAGAGCCAAAAAAACAGGATGCTCTTGCTGGCTATTCTGCATGAAACTATGACCAAATTCCAGGGGTCATATACCAGAACTGGGCAACCTGGAGAAAACTGGAAGTAGACAAAATAACACTAAAGTTTTCGGTCTGGCTATTCTTCAGATTTCCCTCTTTTCTGCCAATTACAGCTGTATTACCTTTGACGGGCTATTGGACAAACCTAGTACCATGTGTTCCTTCAATCTGTCAGTTCCATATCCTGTTCTCCCACCTTCTACACCTTTTTCTCCTAAATTCTCACACTATTTCATGTTGCTCCAGCTGCTGATAAATTATTTCTCCCCTGCTTCCTACCCTTTTGATTTATGACTCATGCTTGCCACCCTCCCCTCTCCCACCTCCTGTTCCCCTCCTGTCACTATTCTCCCAGGTCTCCCATCCCCCTGTCTCCCTCCACTTCAGAGATACAAGTGAAAGCATTTAGAAGACGCAAAATAAAGTAACAACTAACAAGCATTCCATTAATAATCTTATATAGTGTAAGTTGAAAATATTCTGAATCTATTTTCAACACTCACTGTGTGTTTGCATATCTAGATATGCAAACTTGGTGCTTAAACCTAGTAGGGGACTTATGTCCTATTGTTTTTGCACCGGTACTACTTTGTACAAATCCTTAAATAGATATACATGTAACATGTACAAAACTTCTCAACACAGAGATAACTGCACCTTGTCTAGATTCCCACTCTCTCGGATGTTCTGTATTATTTGGCATCCTTTGGGATGTATCTTCTCAACATGACGCCACATTCTTTCCCAGGTTTTCTTCTCGATGGGGAAGCCATCTTTATTTACGTAAAACAATACCCCACTTTCATCCTCACTTGGCAGATCTTTATTCTCGTCCTCTTCTCGACTACAAGACTTGTCAAATGTACCAAGGCTCAGCGGTTCACACATGAATGTTGGCAACAGCACTCTGGCTTAATTCAGTTGCAGAAGCTAAACAACATCCCCCTCGATCGCTTTGATGGACCAATAAATTTGTAACAGATAGAATGAAGCCATGGGTATAAATACGACTGATTCGTCTCCTTTAGCGTCTTATTATTTCGTAGCAAGCATGCAAAACAACGATGCATTCAGAGTACATTCCTTTCTTCCACAATATTAGTTGATAGGTTGCCATGCAACCTAGCCCTTTCTCTTTTGAGCAAGCACGCTGCCTTATAGCATAGCAGACTCACTCCCAGTGTGAATCAACATGGCGGAACCAACTATCCAATCAGAAAGGGCGTAATAGACTGCCACATCACCCATCCAAACTTATATCACAGCCATAAATTTGCACCATTTTTATCCGTTTTATTTTGTTGTTAGAAATGTCTTCCTGGCTAAGCAGTAATTTAACGGGCGGCCTGTCGAGTATTTCAAATTTAACCGGACAGATTTCTTCTTTTACCCGTGAAATCTTAACAGAAGGAGCTGACGAATTGTCTGGTAAGTGTTGACCACTGAGTTGAAATGTTGGCTTACATTCTGGATTATAGGTTTTTGCCGTAACCTGTCTTTAGTGAAAGCCGTGTCAAAGCCAAGAGATAAAATGCAATGTTATTTTTGTTTATAAATGGTCTTAACTGTTATGTTTTTTTGGGATTAGTACGTTAACGTCAGCTGACCAGCTGATTGTATGTGACTTGTTCTGTCCCTGATGAGCTCTTTTTTGATGCTCAAAGATATGTAATTCGTTGACAGACCCTTCAGCAGAACTTCAAGTCGCACAATCTCGGATAAGTGAACTGGAGGCGCATCTGTTGTCTCAGAAGGCCGAGGTAGGAATGGATTTTTTCTCTTGAATGCCAGTAATGATTAGGTTATACTGTACATAATGCACATGTCATCGGCTTCCCCGTGGGGTCGACCCCCGGGCTAACCAGGGGGATTGCAAAATCAGTCAAGCAAACTTGAGGAATTTCCCCGGGGGGTCGGGGAATCTCTCTAGACAAAGCCCCGTGGGTGAGGTGCCTCTCAGCTGAAAATCCCTGTGACATCCTTTTCAAACTTGTGAATGCCCCAACCCCCTAATCTTTGATTGTAAAACAATGTAAAGATTTTCCCCTACCCTCGGGCAAAGAATCCCATCCATCTCCTTATATTCCCCCACATATCTCCCTGGCAGGCCCGGGGTCGACCCCACGGGGAAGCTGATGACATGTGCATAATATACATGTGAAACATTAGAGAAGCGTCATAAATCGGCTGCTGCTACAGTGTCATTTAATGAGGGAGACCTCAGTATTCATTTCAATCTCGGTGATTTCTCCAAAATAGTCTTTTAATGTCAAAAATGACAACACATTTTGTACATGTATCATTGTTGTTAACCTATGGACTATCAGTCTATTTAGTATACTTCAAGCTTTTTCATGCTACAGGAATGAGAATCACTGAACCTTTCTCATTGGAGTTAGACATTGTTCAGCTGAATCACTAGTCACTGGCCAAGTGACCTTTAGAAATCTACTAGCCCACAGCACATCTCATTAGTACCAGCTCCTTCCTAGGATCTTTCTTCATCCAACCTTACCTTGTTCCTGGTGACATGAAAAGAAGGATCCTGGGTAGGAACATAGGTGTGCAGACTTAAGGAGGCATGCATCAGATTTGTGGCTTTGGGGTGTACAGTGGAACCTCGATTTAATGAAGTGCCAAGGGAGCAGGGAAATTGGTTCGTTATATCGAGGGTTCATTACATCGAGGTCCTCTTCCATACATTTTAAAAGGTCGGGCTGAAGAATATAATTCGTTATATCAAGGGCTTCGTTATATAGAGGTTCATTAAATCAAGGTTCCACTGTACCCGTTGAATCAAAATTTCCTATAGAAGGCAAACTATGATTTCCTTGACATTACAAATACATGGCCTTGCGCACGATGTTGGTTACCACGCGCGTAACAAATTAGGTGTGACGCTAGAAAACAGTCCAAAGCAAGAAACGTAGAAACTATCTGGAAACTTCAAAAACATAAACTAAAACTAAATTTTATGTGCATGAACCTGTATACAAGAAATATCAAGAAAACCTATTATTTCGTGTGAAAAATTAAAAAAAACTTAAACGCGTTCGCGCAAAACTGTTCAAATTCGGAAGAAACAAGGTGGACAAATTTACACTTAAAATTGCGACCTACAACAATATCACACTAATTCTTACCTTTTTGAGATGCACATTAATTGTACTTTTTCATCCGTCGCATTAAACTTTGAATAAGTTGATAATGAAGCAGTGGCTTTGACAAGTTCAGTGTCACATGTTTGGGTTCGTCGGCAAGGGATCCCGGCCATTGAAATTATCGTGCACTTGGCGTTTGCAACGTGCGTTTGGTTCGCAGAGTTTAGCGTGTGAATCGTGTAAAACAAATCGTTTCAATGGTTTCAAACGTTTCAAACGTTTCTTATTTTTAGCTGCGTTTCAATCGTTTCAAGCGTTTGGAACTTATTAATCGTTCGCTGTCGGTTTCATCTTCACAATCATCCTAATCATTCCGCCGTAGTACAGTACATATATAGATATAATTCACAACCAGTCGAATTACTTCAGTTGTATGAGAGGTTCCTGTCTATCTTTATCGATCAAAGTCTAAAAATAATTGTACAAAATGATAAATTTAGCTTTCTTGCATTTGTGCAAATTCCTTTTCTTGATCTGATAATTCACGGGAAATTTTTCCGCGAACTGAAATTAATTTAGCTGTTTCAATTATACCTCTTTTCAAACAGTTCCAAAACTAAAAACCTTGAATTTTCTCACAATACAACATATCGTTCCATTCATAAATTTCGCCTCTGTGGAAAATATACCCTGCATGTCATCGCAAACCGGCGCTTTCAAGTGTGGTTTGTTGTTGAATGTACATTTTCTGTCTCGTCGGAACGGCGCCAAGGAAATTACATTGTTAAATTCCCAAAGCACACGGTCACACAAATTTCTTATTTTGTCTTTGAACGAGGCAGTCGATCAAAATGTTATAAGTTTAATAACAGGTAAGTCTAAGTAAAAGAAATACAGATTGAATGCTTTGCCAAACATTACAATCGCTATGACATAAAAAGAGTCAACAACATTCGTCACGTCCAAGGCGGCAGATTTCTTCTCCGATCAAATTTCATTAAGAATGAAAATATAAATTCCCAGAGTCTTAAAAAGTTTCTAAGCTTAACTTCAGCAGCGAAAGTTAGCACTTCAATTCCTGTGCCCTGTGTTATCAAAGCTTCTGAATTAAGTTATGTTTTATTTCACGTTGAAACTGGTTCTTTTTTATATTTTGGAGCTGGGACGCGATGAAAATCTTCGATGGCTTTTAATTTCGGTGCGAGGTTCAGCGTAAACATCGATTGAAACCATCGACACGTTTGAAACGAACCAAACGTTTGGAACGATAGAAACGCACGATGCCAAACTCTTGAAACGAAAGAAACGCACGTTTGAAATTGCCTGTCAAACGATACAAACCAACCACACGCACGCTTCTTGCACGTTCGAAACGCTGATAAATGATGCAAACGTTGTCCTCAAATGTGACGGAAGTAAACAAATATAGGCGCAAGTGGCAAAGACAATTTCCATGTTTTCTTAAAATGACGCGAACTTAAGTCAACTGGAAAGGTAGGCCTGAATTGTTTAAATGATAAGTGTTCAGGATCTGTAGGCGGCAATTGAAATAGTTAGCGTTCTAGCGACAAAATTTAGGGCGAAAGTCAAATACTAGGGGTTGTTGACGCGTGGTAACCAACACCGTGCGCAAGGCCACATCTTTTTGACATAAGATCAAAGTTTATTTTCTCATTGGTTTCCAAGCAACAACTGTTACCATAGTCAAAATCAAATGAAGAATGATCCTCGCAGTTGTGAACGCAATTTGGGCAATTGCGAAAAGAAGCCTGAAAAAATTCAGGACTTCAACGGGGTTTGAACCCGTGACCTCGCGATTACCAGTGCGATGCTCTAACCAACTAAGCTATGAAGCCACTGACGTTGGGAGCAGGTCAATTGTGGGTTCATAATTTCCCGTGACAGAAATGAGTGTGAATGATATATGAAATAAATCATATATGAACTGCGGAAATGAAATTTCCTTGTTCCCGGGTGTACAGTGGAACCTCGAACAGTGGAAGAGTGATGGTAACATGTGGCCCCTCCTCCCCAACATGTCAGTCCAATTGTAAAATGTTGCAAGGCAAGCAAGAGGAGCCAAATTTCAAAGTTGATGTATCCTTTGAGCTATAGATTGAAATGTGACCTTCTTTAGGAAAACGGACACTAATGCTTTTCCATTAAATGGTCAAGAAAAACGGTTGTAAACAGATAGTAAACAGCTAACTCAAGTGTTTAAAAAAAAGTATCCATAACTGTTTAAACTGATAGCAAAAAATTTTAACGGTTGACCAAAGTCCAAAAATGGATAGTTTAAAGCATTAAACGCTCAACCAAAAATAAAAATGGTTAGCTCGAAACTTTAAATGGTAGGCCAAAGTCCAAAAACAGATAGCATAACCGTTAAACTGTTGACCACAAACAGACAACTTAAAATGTTAAACGGTTGTTATTGAGCCAGCGAGATCGTTTGAAGAAAACTTACAATGGCAACAGATATCTTTGACTGACTAAACATCGAGTATGATAACTTGCGCATTTTATTTCTGGGTAAGCTATTGTGATGAAATAAGCACAATTTACTATGAATAGTTTCCCTGCTGACTATCTCAACCTGAATGGTTACTGCAAGAAATGCACCAATGACAAAAACCCTAACCTCAGGAAGTAAACAGTTTGACCATCTAAATGGAAAAGCGTTAGTGTCCATTTTCCCAAAGAAGGTCACAAATATAAAAGCCACATTATTATTTTAGTAAACAACTTTGACGGTATCTTAAACAAAACTTCAGTAAATCCTGACTTGGTGGTGTATATTTTTTTCTATTGCAGCAATAATCATATTGCAACGTAGTATTTCCATTGTTTTGTAGCATGAAAGAGTGAAGCACAATAATGAGGAACTTCATGTGAGACTAGAGGCTTCTGAACTTCAAGTCAATAACATATCAAGGGAATACAGGGCACAGCTATACAACAAGGAGGTATTGTTCATTGGCAGTTTAGTTTAGAGTTTGATATTGCTGTCATTGGACCATTTACTTTAAAGTAATAACCTGCATTTTTTTAAAAGTCATAATAACTGTAAGACAAGATAGATATGAGCAATCTTTCCTTTGGGACTAATGCTAACAAAGGTTAAACTGGGCTGCGTAGAACGCAATGTTAGATACAACTGTTTATGTCAAAAATTGAAGGGTGATTTTTTTCTGTACTGCATGTATGCTTGAGCTTAGTTTTATGCAACTTAGCTCATGAACATCAATTATTGGTGAATTACAAGGTAATTTGTACTAATTACCATTTTACCAGTAATATCATTTTGTTTGATTGAGCAGGAAGAACTGATTAAGCTCAGAGAGCTCAGCAGATTTCATGAGGAACAGGGCCATAGTTTTAGAAGAAGAGAGAGGCATGACTCCACTGACAGTATTGAAGATTCCATGGAGACAAAAAGACTGCACAGTGAGATATCAAAGCTGCAGGCAGAATGTCACCACTGGAAATCTGTAGCACATGGAGCAGTGAGTTGTAGTTCATTCTTATCCCAGTCTCCTCTTAATTCTGAATAAAGAACCTGAGCTGTCATTAAATGACACAATGAACAGTTGGTTGAATGCTATTGATGCAAACTTGATATCATAGGCATGTATGTAAGTAATCTTAAATGTAGGACATGTAGGTTCATTTTACTCAGAAAGGGACAAAGTTGTCACAACTGTGAAGCATGGTTGTTAAGATAACATTTAATTTAACAAGTGGCTGAAAACGTAATGACAACTGTGAAGAGCTAACCCTTGGTAAATTTGACAAGTTTTCTGAAGGTTTCACTGTGGAAAGAAATGTTTTTGTGTTACCTTTGAAGCAGGCTGCACATAAGGCAGCTGTCTCTGCAGACCTACATAGGTATGCAAGATAGAATCTAGTTACCAGAGTCTATTTTGCCATCATTTGTCTTGAAAATCATGGTAAATGCCAGCAGCATGGGCTCAAAACTGAAAAAAGAGAAAAGAGAAAATAAAAAAGGAACACATTCGTTAACTCTTGGTCTACTGGCCCAAGACAGTTATAATAATATTGTTATTTTTAATGTGTATATCACCCATGTCTCCAGGAAAGCCAGGATAAACTGCACAAACAGATTGACCAATACCAACATGAACTGACTGCACTGCAGAGTAGTTACTCACAAAAGATTTCAACCCTCAACAAGAAGCACAAGCAAGAACTACAAAAATTGCACAATGAAAAGGAGGAACTTGCACAGAGAATTGAAGAGTTGGAAGAACAATTCCTTAACCAAGAGCAGAATGGTTTGTTGCTTAATTCAGAACTTGAATCCTCTGTATAGTAATGTCATTCCCCTTCCCTCCCTTCCTCCCTTCCTCCCTCCCTCCCTCATGCTTTTTTCAATGAGGAAAGTTTGTGTGTCAGCAAACCATGATGGGAACAAAGTGCTGTTCTAGAACACCATTTTTTAGATGGAAACAAAGTGCTGCTCTAGTACTCCATTCTTTAGATGTGTGGACTGAAGTCATTCATTATTAGTGGTGTGGTACTACAGGAGTGTTTTCACCACTAGCCCTCCATGTTAGTTCAGTCCACTGAAGTCATGTCTCAGGATTAATGTGATGGGAACATTCTGTTGTTATTTGCTAATGTCCTGCTGCAGAGGAAGACCAAATGTACCCTTTTCACTGAGTTGTCAATAGCTACTTGCAGACATTTAGTTAATTATTTAGATACTGTAGAGTGATATAAATGCCTACAATGATATTTAAAGAAGGAATATTTTATACTTATCTTTTCAGAAAGTGATGTTAATAATCATAGTGATAATGCCGGTGGTCAAGATGGTAAGAATGTTGCCTTGACATTCAACAAACAGTTGGTTGCTGCAGAAAAAACCATAGCACAACTAAAGAGCCAAGTGAGTGCTCAGGAGGACAGAATAAAGCTCTTACATGAAGAGCTTCAAGAAAAGAAAAATGCAATCACTGTTATGCAGAAGGATTTAGATGACGCTCACGTAAAACATGAAGAATCAACCAAAATGCATAAGGAAGTTATGACTGCTTCAGAAAGCAATTTAAATGTTAGCAAGAAACAGGTGGAAAAACTTCAGAACCAACTGGAAGATCAAAGCAAAGAACTCAGTGCTTTGAGATCTGACTCTGTAAACCTAAGCATACTACAAGAACAGTTTCATATCGTGGTGTCTGAAAATGCAGAGCTAAAGAAACAGCTGAGTCGCAGCCAGTCAGAGGAACGCAGGTTACATCGTTGTGTTGAGGAAGTGAAGTCTGAGCTAGAACAGCTGAGTTGTTCAACCATGGATTTAATGGAAGAGCTGCAGATTTCTCAAGGTCTTCAACAGGAACAGAAGGTTGAAATGGAGAGTCTAAAGAAAGTGAAGTACATCAAAGGAGAAGCTAAACAGGAGATGTCAAAATTAAGGAGTGCTTTAGCAGGTAATGTCACTTCTGTACATGAAGGAGATATGATAAAGTAAATGAATGCTCAGTGTAAAAGAATCTAGTGTCAAACATAGCTGCTCTACATTTTACCTGTTTAAAGAACGACCTGGGAAATGTAACAGTTCTAAGCAAGTCCACTTAATCACTATTTCCAGTGGTGGTTTTGTTTCAAGTACAAAAAATGGCTTTGCTGCATAGAGTTGAGTTAAATGATGCTAAATAAAAATTTTGTAGTTGTTGTCGGAGTGCTGAGTAACGCAGTTCGAATAATTATATGATTTTCATATACACTGTATTCATTCTCACATACAGCTGTATTCATCACTCACAGGTATATTACAAATTAACAAAATGACCAGCTCCCAGATGGCTTGTTAGCTCAGTTGGTAGAGCCCTGCTTTAATATCGCAGAGGTTGTGGGTTCAATTCCTGTGCAAGCATGAATTTTTTCAGGCTTTATTTTCACTACATAACTGCTTAAGTAGTGTTCATAACTGCAATGATCATTCTCATATTCATTCTTTAATCCGCAGTTCAAATATATGATTTTCATATATTCATTCTCATATATTCATCACTCATGGGTATATTATGAACCAACAAAATGACCAGCTCCCAGTTGGCTTGTTAGCACAGTTGGTAGAGCACAGCACTGGTGTCACAGAGGTTGTGGGCTCGATTCCCGTGCAAGCCTGAATTTTTTCAGGCTTTATTTTTCGCTACTGCTTATGTAGTGTTCATAAGTGCAATGCTCATTCACATATTCATTGTATATTAACAGCCAGACATTTCAGAAATGACTCCTTCATCAGTGTTAACACTAATGAAGGTGTTATTCCCAAAACATCTTACTGTTAATATACAGTTTAGAACTCAACTCTCCGACAACAACAAATTTTCATTTAACCACAGTTATTTACTGTCTCTTAGCTTGGAATTCTTTCCTCAGTGAATGTTCCACAACCTTCATACAGCTGTATTTACACCATCATGCAACTGTCTGAATCCCAATCTGCTGTGCAACGGGCCATGTTGTCATCCAGTGTTGCACAACAGTAACACATTTCAAATCTTTGCTGTAGTTTGTTTCAGAGGAATTGATTATGTTCTGTTGTTTTGTCATTCCAGCTCTGTGGGAGCGTCACCTTTGCCTGGTTCAGCTTTACCAGCAGGTCAGACAAGAGTTGAACACCAGTAACGCCAGGCTTGTGGCCATGTTCCAGGCCCGACATGTAATGCATCACATGACAGGGCGCTGTGCAGGGTGGCATGGGAGGGAATGTACTCTAAATAACATTGTTATTGCTCTCTTGGTACCCTTATTTGAAAGCAACTAACTTGTGTAATGGTTGATGAGTCAATAACTGCTGCAGATCTTGACAAACATTTTACCATAAACACACAGACTGTGTTCAGGCATCTTTTGTGTTCTATTTTGTCAGAATATGGACATCTTTTCAAGGTTTTCTCCTTCAATTAATAAGTTTATACTGTTACTACATTAAGAGATTGAACAAAATGGTATGCGTGATTCTGCTAGGAGATTAGTAATGACCTTTGCTGAAAAACAACTAATTGCCAGTTTGAAGTTTTCACATATGGTACAAATCGTTCAAATTGTAGTTATGATAACCTTTAAATGTGGTCCTTGAACCTACACTATTTAATTTGTAACTATTATCTTTCCATTGCAGTGTGTAGAGACAATAGCTAACTGTTTTGATTGAGTAGGGCTGTACTAATGTTCGTTGAACTGCTTGCTTTTGCAATTCAGTTTTCCCAAACTCATATTGCCCTGCACAGCAACCTTAATTGATCATACGTGTTTTTCTTGTTAATCTTTTAACTCTTTCATTCTCTATGCACTTTATGTTGGGCAAGGGGGTGGAGGGTGGGGGGTGGCTGTGTGTGTAGGGGGGGGATGAGTTGGTAGTTCACCAGCACTCTTACGTCACTGCACAATTCACCCGCACTTAACGTAATTTACTAGTTATTTTTATGAACATTTCTGGACCACGAAAAATGCACATTTTGAACAAAGGTTAAGTTAAAGAAACAGCACTGTGTACATCCAGTTTGAATAGTCAAAGTGTAAATGTTTATCAAGAGTAGTGAACTGGCAGAATCAGATGCTCACAAAAGAACAGGAGCCGTGTTCAAGTCACTGATCACTGTAGCACTTTATAATTATTACCAGTGCTCTTATTTTACCCGTTTTTGTTGTTGATCTCCACAGCTTAGCACCAATGCTGTTCATGAGGACTTGAAAGACCTTCAACAAAGAATGGTGAAGCGTAGTCAGGCCAAACTTGAACACACAGTGAAAGAAAAAGAATCTCTGATGAGCAGATCAGCTGAGCTAAGGGTGACAGTAGAAGAGCTGGAGGGTGCTGTAATGGACTTACAATCAGACAACGAACAAGTTGCACAAGAAACAAAGTACAGTGTAACCGAGATGGGACGGCAGCAAGACATGGATGATGAGGAGATTCCAGATATTGTAGGAGCACTTCACGCAGAGAAAGCTGTTCTGGAGAGTACTATTGTTGGGTTAGAGAAAAAAGTGCAAGATCTGCAGGAGCTGGTTAATACACTTCAGAATCAAACAGGGTGGAGCAATGAAATGGAGTCCACTGGTGAGAGACCCAGTCCGTCTGGATCAGCCGAGAGTGTGGCTAGCTTGAGCACAGCTCAGGAAGAGGACATCTCGCTTGAGCCTGAGATAACACAGGACACTGCATTGTTACTGGAAGGACAAGTAAGCACAACTAGCAGTGAACTACAGAAGCAGTTACAGGATTACCAGCAACAAGTACAGGAGTTTGAATTGGCTCAGAGGGATTGGGAAGGAGAAAAGGTAGCTCTTGAGGGCGTGGTGCTGAGTCTCAGACGTCAGGTTAAAGAACTGCAAGGTCTGCTGGGTAACATCTCCCTGGATCAGCAAGAGATTGCCAGACTGCAACAAGAAAACACTCACATCATGGCAGAGAAGCAGAAGATGCTTCAAGCGTGGAAAACTGTGGAGGAAGAATTTGTGGCCCTCAATATCAGCAGTCCCACGGCAGCAAATGACACAGAGATTGATTACGAAAGGATTGAAGTATTGCAAGCAGACCTTCATAAATGGGCATCTGGTAACAAGCACCACATGGACGAGTCAAGCATCAGTATGAATGAAGGCTCTCAGACCGATGAAGGCTTTTATTTGTATTTAAATAAGCTACAAGAAATGGAAAAAGACAACTCTCTTTTACGAGAGCAAACAGAACGTCTTATACAAGAAATTGAGGCGAAAACTTCGAAAGTAGCTGATGTGCAAACTGAACTGGAAACAAAAAGTGCTGAAGTGCAAAACATCAGGGACGAAAAACAGGATTTGATGGCAATGATCAATGAACGAGATGAGAGAATATGTGAATTGGAAGAAAGCTTTAATGCACATTTGCTTGATTTGACTACTTCTAAAGATAATGAGATAAGTTTGCTTCAGACGGGACAAGAAGATGTAGTCAAACTTCTCGAGGAAAGCAGACAAGAATGTTGTTTGGTGAAAACAAAAACAACGAGTTGCTTGATGTACTGGGACAAAATCAGCAAGCCCGTGAAGAGGTTGATGAACAGAACAAGAGTTTAGCCATCCGACTGGCTGAGAAGCAAAGACATCTTGAAAGCATGAAGAAAGAAAAAGACAACTTGGAAACGTTGCTTCAAGAGAAAGAAGAAACCAACAAGTCGCTTGCTGGTGAAAATAACAGTCTGTTAATGGAGAGAGAAGTGCTGCAAAGTTTGGTTGAGGAGTACAAAGACAAACTCAAAATTCAGTCAAGTCAAGCAGCGGAAATGTCAAAACTTGAGGAGCAACTTGAACAACTCAGCCAGCAAGCTCAGATCAATGAGGAAAGATGCAAAGATTTGGAGTCAAAGCAGGTAACTTTATCACGTGAAAGAAGCAACCTCGAGGCTGAGCTGCAACAGAGCACTTCCAAGCTGCAGACCTGTGAATACCAACTCAATGAAAAGTTTTCCGAAATTGAAATGTTGAAGATCGAAAATAGCAAGCTTAGTGATACTGTTCAAAATCGAGTTTCCGCTTGTAAAGAATTGGAACAAAGTTTATCAGATAGTAGGGCGGTAAATGAGGATGTAACCAGTCAACTGGGAATGAAGGACTTACAAGTTGATAAGCTAGAGCTTGACCTCAGAGAGAAAGGAGCTCAGCTAGATTTGTTGAAGTTGGACATAGCAAAGTTGTCTAAAGCGTTGAAGGAGAAGGAGCAATTGATTCATACACAAGTTGTGAATGCTTCCAGCTCAGATGACCCCCTATCAACAAGCTCAACTGTTAAGAATACTGGAAGAAAAGGATCAGGAAATAGCAGCTCTTAAACAGAAGGATGCTTCGTTAGTGGAGTTGGTGAGCCGAACAGATGAGAATACACACCGAACACAGGAAGTGTATGAAGGGAAATTGCAACAGCTGAGGGAGGAGAGGGACAGGTTGCTAGCGGACTTGAGCCTGCGAGATGAAGAGTTACTGAATGCGGATGACCGGCTAGAAGCCATGCGCGAGAAGATGCAGGGGAAAGACCAAGCGTCACAGCTCTTACACACTGAGCATGCGCGAATGCTTTCCTTAAATGAATCTCAAGCTAACGAGATGGGTAAATTGAGAGAAAAAATATCATTGCTGCAAAAACTTGTGGAAGAGCGGGCTAAGGGTAAAACTGGGGAAGAACAAAAAATACAGGAAGAAAATACTCAGCTGAGACGTCAAATGAGTATCCTGCAGGTTGAACACGAGACATTAACAACACTCATACACGAGAAGGACAAACAGATTGCTACACTTGCTCAGTTGGGAGGTACTCCCGTCCCCTCTCCACAAGGGGCTGATATGCAAGTCAAAATGCTTACAGAGGAACGAGATGTCTTACTAAGGGAAAAAGACTCAGTTTTTAGAGAAAAGGAAATTAAAGAAAAAGAAATTTCTCGATTGCAGGAAGAAATTTTCTCTCAAAGCCAAACATTTCAAGAGAAATGTGATTTAGCTACCAGTGTAGTTGCTGAAAATGAGAAGTTGTGCAAGGAACTCGCTAATTTGCAGGCGCAGCTAAACACGCTGTCTATGGACAAGTCTTATTTAATTAAGAGCGACAACAGAATCAAAGAGTTAGAAGATGAAATCACTTCATGCAAGTCTGTGTTACAGAGAAAGGAAAACGAATTAAAACAACTTTTAGAAGTGACTCAAAATGAAAAAAGTCTGATATTAGTTGAACTTGAAAGCGTTAAGAACGAAAGGGATGATATTTTAGAACAAAAACAGTTTGAAACTAGTGAACTGAAGAATAAAATTTTACTGCTGGCAAATTCACTTAAAGACTCTGAACGTGGGGAACAGGAAAATGTAGATGACATTGATAAGAACTTCCAAACATTGCTTCACAATATTAAAAATCAGAGAAACAACGCCCTTCGAGAACGAGACAACGAAATCCAGTCTCTAAGGGAGCAACTTTCAAATGTGACACTACTGACTAAAGCTGGAGGAGAGCGTGACACGGGTTTAGAGGAAGTATTGCGTGACAAGGAAGAGCTGCATCGAATGTTACTGCAGGCTCAGGATGAAAAACAGGATCTGGTGCATGAAAGGGAGTCTATAGTAGCAGATCTGCAAGATCAGATTGTGAGCCTGAGTAGAGTTGTCAGTGAAAAAGAACGTGCATCACAACAGGATCTACAGCGTGTTATTCAGGAGAAGGAACGAATTATAAAGGAACTTGATGAATCACAAAGGATCAGAGAGGAAATGAACAGTGCTAGTTCACAATGGCAGGCTGACATAAGCAGGCTACAGGCGGAACTACATCAGCTGAGAGGCACTCTGACACAGGACAGAGATACAATCGCCATGCTACACAAGGATGTAGACCAGTACAAGATGGCGTTACAGGAGAAAGAGAGGGTAGCAAAAGAGTTGATGGTGGAAAGAGAGCAGCTGGTTAGGACAGAAGAACAGCTTCGCAGCCGGGTGCAGCAGCTGCAAGAAGAGCTGTCAGTAGCAAGCAGTGGACAGAAGGTTGCTGAGACCAAGATGGCTCAGGAATTAGACCGCCTCAGGAATCATCTAGTACAGGTATGCAAACAATTCTACAATCCCTTGAGTCTGGGCTATAATTATATGAAGAATAACTAATGAGGGAAAGTGTTGAGGATTTGTAATGCAACAGTTTCACAAGATAGATCTGTGAGAGGCTACCCCATGCAAGCATGCTATAATTAATCTGTTTTTATAAACAGGCAACCTGGTAACATTTTTT
The DNA here is from genome assembly GCA_016490735.1 of Pachyseris speciosa. Classification (NCBI taxonomy): domain Eukaryota; kingdom Metazoa; phylum Cnidaria; class Anthozoa; order Scleractinia; family Pachyseridae; genus Pachyseris; species Pachyseris speciosa. The sequence goes on along the minus strand of JAEMWC010000091.1, from coordinate 645,296 downwards.
CAACATTCATTAGAGCACCTGAAGCAAAGAGTTCCTTAAAGAATTCTTAGGTCTGTACCGTAACTTAGAGGATGCTTGTGCAGCTTTGAAATCCACTAAAGAACAGCTTATATGTGTCTCTCTCGTCTAAGCTGATTCCTTCAGTTATTTTGTTTTACGTTTTGTTTGTGTATCGCCCTTTACAGGTTGAAGAAAGCTACACGCGTGAAGCTTTGGAGGCTGAGGAGCGAGAGAAAGACTTGAGAATGAAAATCGCTCGCGCAGAGGAACAGCTAGTTTCCAGTTCACACTCCATGTTGGATCGAGAGTGAGTGCTAGTCGTCCTCCCCAGAAATGGTTTGAAATGATTTCGACGAGAAGTACTTTGAATTTCCTCAGTGTGGTGTTTTGAATTAATGATAGGCAGAGAAATCTGTCTCATTTTTTTCAACAGCAACGTGATTACTACGAAACTATTCCACTAACTTTCCTGCATTTCTGGTTATTATCGTAACGATTGTTCTCTGAAAAACTGAGATATTGACAGTTAATCATGTTGTCATATTTAGTCGGCAGGCCTCTGTGCAGATTGAAAACCTCCAGGAACAGCTTCAGGTCATTGCAGCTCAACGTGACCGCGCAGTCATGGATCTAGCCTCATCTCAAGAGCAGGCACACCTGTACCAGACTTCCCTCAACAATCTTCAGCTTGTTCTGGAGCAGTTCCAAAGAGGTAGGATTATTTGAACTGATTTGCGGTGCTCGCGTTGTTATCGGCTAACTGTTTGCTTTTTGGCATCTTAGAGCGCGAGTCACAGCTTAAAGGAGCTCAGGAAGAGGCACAGAAAGAGGTACTAAGGGCCTGGAACAAAGTCAGAGAACTTCAACAAAGGGAAAGCCAGTTGAAGGTGAGTGCAGTGTTGACTGAAGGTGACTTGATAACTTCTTTGTATCTTAATGCCATGAAATTTAACCTCAGAATCAACTGGAGATGGCGGCTCGTGTAACGCAAGAAATGATGAATATCCGCAGCCAACTCAAGGCAACAGAAGAAGAACTGCTCAAGCATAAACAAGAAGGTGTGTGGCTAGTGTGTGTGTGTGTGTGTACAGTCATTATTGTATTGCTTTCAACCTTCTTTAATGCTCTTTTGTGATATTAACTGCCGGAGACATTTTAGTTATTAGTTGTTGTATCATTATATTACCCCATTGTTTTCTCCCAGTTGTGTTTGTTAAGAATAGGAGTTTACAGGCCTCTAGTGTAAACAGCTTCACACCTCTTTGTTCTATCGCCTGACTGGTCCAGGCGAGGCTTTTGATTGGTTCCGTGAGCGGTCCCTATTTTGCTATACCGACAGCTAAGATCGACCGCCCAGGGAGTTTATTCACAGATTTGTGTTCTTTGTAAACATCAGCAATGAACCTGTTTTATGCTGAGTGGTGAGTTAGGTGATTGACCCGCGCCATGCGTTCCCCATTAGCTCGTTGGTCAGAGCACCCGTGTCCTGTACAAAATGTCATTGCTCGTTTGCCCTCAAGGAAGTCAGTGTCAAGTCCTTGGCAAGCTTGGCATTGCATCTTTCTCATGTCGCTATTTAATTTGTGACTGTGTGACGGTATCCAAATAGTACAGCAGCTTGTACTAAGTAAAATCTCAACTGCAGGTGTATTGTAACTTTCCAAAGCTTTCCTAGTCATTCTCGTTCGTGGACGCGAAGGTTGGAAATTGTAAATGAAACTGGCGTAATGTGTTTGATGTTTCTGCAGTCGCTCGACTGGATGAGGAGTTACGAATCAGTCAGGAGCGGATCAAGAGCCTTAACAGCATGTCGGACACCAAAATAGAGAAGTACGTTTAGTGTTATTTGTTGTATTTTGGCAAATGATAGCGCAACTCTCTCTTCCAACAGTTTGCTGGGTTTGTTACTTTTGTGTGACTCATGTTTTTTTTTTATTTTCCTTTGACTCAAGGTCTCTGTTGAAAAACATGCTGTTGACGTATTTCAATACTTCGGAAAATAAACGAGCTGACGTAGTGCATGTGATTGGAGGCTTGCTTGGCTTCACGCATGAAGAACTGCAAAAGGTATGACTTGAAGACCAGTGGCATAGTAATTGAAATAGAAGAGGTCGTGCTTAAACTATAAGGAGAAGTCGTCAGATAGTTAATTCATTCGCCCTAAACTCCGTACTCAAAACCTGACTGTTGCCTGATTGCCCATGTTTTTTCATCACAAAGGTTTCGAATTGAACGTCCTGACCTCCACGAATGCCCTTACTCTAAAGGGAATTACACTGGTTGTGAGTTCCTATGTACCGGAATCGATCTTTTATGAGCGCGAATCCTTCAAAGTTAGCTATGGCGAACTCTCTTATCCTATCACCACGTTTCTCTTTTTTTTTTTCTCAGTTTATCATAAATGTTAAAAATTTTTTAAGGCTAAAAATATCTCAATGTCTGAAGTTTTCTGAACCAAATCCAGTTGGTCATTTCCCGTGAAAACAAGACGTAGAGAGAAAGCATGAGTGCGACAAGTTTTTGCTAACAAAGCTCGGGCAGGGAAACGGGATCGCTAAGTAACTGAGCAACCACAACATAAACGTGAGAAACTAGTGATGCGGCAAGTCATCAATATGGTCTTTTATTTTGTTGCTAGGTGGGAACAGGATCAGCGGCTCCTAAAGGATCATGGATCTCCAATCTAATTCCCTTTGGTCACAGTGCTCCCAAGACTCCAACGAGAACCGCAGCTTCAGTGGAGAAGGTAACTTACAACAACAATACATACCCCTGGGCCAACCTCGGTGACTTGGACGGGAATCAGTCAAGATGATTCTTTATCTTGACAGTTTACTTTGTTGTTCTACCGTCGGATCTATTTTGTTGTATTGTCCAGTCTGTTATGCTCATTTTGGTCAATGTTAGTGTTGTTCTAGTATTTCATTTCTTGTGGTGCAGTTAGGCAATTGGTACATAGTAACTGCAGAGGTGCCGCTGACCGAGCATTGTCAAGGGAGGCAGAATATTTAAACAAGCGTCTCTTGACTAAACCCTCTTTGTTGATTTTCAGTCGTTTTCCGAGTTGTTTGTAAGTTTCCTTGAGAGTGAGTCTGAAGTGCCTCTGTCCAGTGGTGAGGGAAGCAGACAAGTGAACCTTAGCAATCCTCTTTTGTCTGGTACTGCTGCTCACCATGTGCTGCAGTCTGCTGGCCGGCCTATAGCCACTTCAACGCCCGTGGGGACCCCTGCTAGGAAGAGTATGCCTCCTCCACCTACGTCTGCCATTTCACGGCCACTTGCAGGACCAGTACCGGGAGTAACAAATGCCGGATTAACAAGGTCAGTAAAACTCAGTACTTGTATCAGATTGAGATCAATTTAAGATGAATTTGTAAATCATGCTGCCAAGGACGAAATAACCTAAGCGCAGATCAACATAGCGCGTGCCAGTGAAGTCCAGAGGACATCACACCAACATGATATTGAAATAAGTACTGTAAATAATAAGAAAAAGCTACAAATGTTTCCATCACCACTCAAGCACACTTTCTTGTTACCCACATCCCGCTCACATATGTCCAGATACTCTGAATAATTCTCCATTTACAGACCCTCTAAACAAACCCTAACAGTAAGAAAATTTAAGTTGTTCGACACAGCGAATACACTTAGATTTTCAATAAAGACACTCCTTCAAACAGGAAAAGTGAAGGAGCAGTCAGACATAATTCCGTGTCCAGCGAAGTTAAGTCTGTGTGGTCTGCTGTTCGACAGCATTCTGTTTATTATCCGTATTTTGCCTAATTGCTTTGCAGAGCTAACCTGTCTGGCACCAATGGGAACCCTTTATTGATGGGATCACTTACGCCTGTTCAAGAATTGCCACCTCTTAGCAGCTCCAACTCATTACGAACGCTACTTGAAGGACAGACATAATCTCTTCAGTGAATAAAAGAAACGGCAACTGTTGGGCACAGTGCCTATCTCTAGCAAATCATTGAACCCACTAATGGGTGATCGCAGAAAAACTCTGGGATCGGGGTGGTAAAAGTAGAAGGAAATCGATGAACTTCCACCCGAGATAGATCTTGTTTTATAAGAGATTAAAGCGAACTGCAAGTCAGTTTTTTAAGTACCGTTAGTTAGGGTTACACAGCCACTAAAATGGTGAGCAAGTAAGGATTTAAACACAAACATTTTTATTTATGAGGAGTTATTTACCAGCAGTTGAGCCGGTCAATTATTAGCACAGTTATTCGCAACACTATGGAGCTCGAGATTCAACTTGCTGTCAATTGAAAAGATGGTGATGGATATACCCCAAACCAAGCCGTGAGTCAAGGACGTGATAAAATCTTATTCTGACAGTCACCTTTAAAAAAAGAAACAGAACTAAATGTGAAAATAAAAAAAAAGAATAGATTACTTAGTTAGTGAGTTCTAAACTAATCCCCGTTTCAAATGAAATCTGTTTTTGACGAAGGACTCCTCCGCCTCTTAGGCTCGGAGAAACCTTAGGTATTGCCAAACCCTGCTACTTTGCTCCATCTCGGGTTCTATGTAACTGGCAAAGCATCCTTGAAATAAGGCAGCTGTGCGGCTACAAAAAACATGCAGCTCTTCGGCTGGTTGTCAGACAAACAGTTCACCATGACTAGAATCAAGTTGACCGTTCGTAGCACTAATTCGTTTTCCTGTTCCCTACCATAACACTTCTTTTCTATCAACTCCAGATATACGACAACAATTATTGGTCATGTAGCATATATGTTCATTATTCAGGGTTTTGTCTTTTCACACAAGTTCAATTTTATTTTCCATATTCTAGAACTAGGGACAATTTAAATTAAACTGGTTCACAAAATTTAGAAAGAAACCAAATTCAACTGACTCAGTAGAAGTGACAAGTACGGTCTAATGGGAGCCTGGGAGTCAAGTGTTAAGGCTGGTTTTCACTAGAGCATAAGCACAAGTGAAAACAGCTGCGACATAAACGTAAGCATAAGCAGAAACTTAAGACCCAACCCACTGTTTTCACTAGTAACGTGCTCGACATAAGCATAAGCACAAGAAAAACAACTGTTCGTTCTTCTTGTGCTTATGCTTATGTCGAGCGCGTTACTAGTGAAAACAGCACAAGAGAAATAAAAAGTTCGTTGTTAGGTTTCTGCTTGTGCTTATGCTCTAGTAAAAACCAGCCTTTTTTCTCATGCCACTGGAAGCTTGACCTCGTGCCAGGCCCGTTTACAGATGGCGCGCGCGGAAAGGGGGGGGGGGGGGGGAGACAGGCTGGGTGACAAAAAGGGGTGAAGGGAAAAAAAAATCGTAGAACTTTAATTCAATCTTGGGAAAAAAGTCTTAAAATGAGTTGAGATTTTCTCCAGGAAACCATCCTTTCCCTAATATATTCAGTAAGATTTACAAGGTGATAAGCGTACGTAACTTCTCCACACACTCTTTGATCATTAAATGAAATGCGATTCCACCAGTTTGAGCTGGCTTTTGTAGGGCACGTATTACTGCGATAACTCGGCTTTGTATTGAAGAAATGTTGCCATCGAGCCTACGTGTTAGCATTATTATAACAAAAAGTCCAGCCAAAGCTCTGTAAAAAACACCAAAACAATTCCTCTTGACCACACGATTTGCCGACAAAAGCCGTTCAAGTAACAGAACATAGTTTTCTAACTGGTCTTTGAGCAAGTCAATTAATTCTGTTTTGTGTGTTTTAAGTGCCAGTAAAGCACTTCCGTCATTGGAGTCAATTCCTTGTTCTACAGTGTGGAATGCGATGCGTGTTATAATGCAGTCTTCAGCATAAATGTTCAGAGGGCCTTTCTCAAACAGACGATCAGCATCTGATACTTCATCTTCCTGGTCACCAGGCTCGTAGGCGAGGTCTTCCCGGATCAATTCCATCATCCACGACACACACGCCACTGGAGCTCGGTGAATAAACACACGCCAAACACACTGCATGGCAGCTTCTACAGACGCTGGTGGCACCACAGCACAGCTCTCCACAGGACACCCAACATCTATATCAAAATTGGAAAGAAACTTGAAGCATTAAGGGAAGGTAGCGCGTGCCTTTGGCTCTCCTATGGTACAGAAATATACATTCTAGACCACTATTCTTTCGAGCGCCGCCACAAACGAGATCAAGTTTCTGTTTTCCTCAAGAGTCAAAGGGCCTTTCACGTATTTTATTTGGAGAGCTAAAAGTAATATTGATGCAAAGAAAATCCGTTGCTTACAATTATTTTGCCAGTTCAACAAAACTATAAATAAGCATCTTTGGTAAAGGATAGCGATGACTGAAATGGATTGAGGAAAACCTTACCTTGTGGAAAAAACAGCCAAATACCGACTGTAATTTGCTCCCCTTTGAGAAAAAAGCTTGATTGATGACGTTTTGAAAGTATTTTGGCGACGATGAAATGTACTTCAGAGAACTTGGTTTTAATTTGACCCCAAACGTAAATATTATCATGAGGTAATCTTGACCTACCGAGGGACGAAGGTGGAACGCGCTTTGACAACATGGAGAATCCCAGAGCCATCTGTTCTCTAACAACAGGTTCATCATCACAAAGGAGCTTTACAACAACTGACCACAAAACAAAAGGAACACCGCCTACAAAGGAACAGAAATACAAAAGCATCAGTTCCATCGTGTTAGTTATGTGCACTGTAGAACAAATGGTCACGTTTTGGGGGGGAAATGGCCGAGACGCAGGTGTGATTCACGACATAAACGCTGACGAAAGCTAGACTAGAAACATATAGACGTCAACATACACCTTCACGAAATGCTCTGAACTGAGACTAACCCAATGTTCCTTGTGAATGAAACATGGCGTCTGTCACATTTATATGGCCCAGGACTTGTGCGGTGCAAATCCTCAACTCCACGCTCTCACTTGGGGAACTCGCCTCAAGAAGTATTCTTGAGAAATGTGCCAGGGCATTCACGGCATGTGAAGCAACGATCGAGTCCTAAAAACCAATACGAAATAAATTTAAATAATGGGAATCTGTGACAACAATTATACGCCAAACGAACAATGAGTAATCATCTACAACAGACGGAACTGTGTTTTAAAAAATGCCACCAAAGAGGAGATTTAGATGTAACGGTGATGTATCGTATACAGAATACTGCTCTTTACTTGTGCACGACAAAAAAAGAGATCTGCAAAAACGATGACATAAGGTCGACAGAATCCACTATAAAGTAGCCTTTTCAATTGTTTACTAGAAAGAGGTAAAAACGGGTTCGAGTGGATAGAAAACGTGTTTTCAAAAAGTTTCGTTTCACATAAAAATATTATTGAAAACGTTTAAGTATAGACGGTGCCTGAAAGTGTACATGTTTTAACTAACAGTTACACCACGTTGACGGGATCGGACATCAGTATACACTCCACAGACAATGGTGGGTAGCAATAAGAACTGAACAGAAATTTAGAGGAAACTGAACAATACGGCACTTGAACAGAAGAGCGGTGTCGGTTCCAGTACCTTGCTGGTGACCAGTCCATGCATCACTGATACCATTCGCGACAAAAACTGCAATAGTGCACACTTTAAACTATCCCTAACGAAAAAAAAATGGTTTGGTTATACATACGCAGGTAAAAGCTAGCGAGAAAAAGCAACGTTTCGGTGTCATCATGACGCCCTTGTCAAGGTAAATGGAAAAGAATTAGAAACTGTTATGCGAGACTAAATGGTTCACTAAATTAACATAAAAAAGATCGTAACGAGTGACAAAATTACAAGAATACTTTCGCTCGTATTGAGTCCGACTGCACGTTGAGACAAGGTTTTAATTGTCTTATGTACAGCATTTCCTGCAATAAACAATCAAATTTGTTAGTGCACTTGCATAAGATGTGGAACCGCGTGTGTATCCCACATAACTTGCATCGCATAGGTCACACAGAAAGTTGCATACAGCAAGTTGTTTCACGTACATTTAGGTGTTGATCTATTTTTCGGACTCAATACGGGTGAGAGTATTCTTGTCACTCGTTATGACCTTTATTATTATTAGTCTCGCATAACAGTTTCTTTTCCATTACCTTGAAGCGTCGGTTTTTCTTGCTAGTTTTTTACCTGCTTATGAAAAAGAAAAGACAAAGAAAAAAAAAAATGCAAAAAGTGGTAACCATAAGAACAGAATGAACGCTAGTAATCGCTACACTAGCGACGAAAGAAAATTCAATTTTTAAGTTATGTTACCTTTGACTTGGAGCGTCAATAAGACCTGCTACAAAGGTCCAGCACTGCAAACAAGACAAAACATAGTCGCATCAAGGCGGTTTGTTGCTTGGAAACCCTTTCACTACAGTTTCCAAAGTCGGTGAACGCGGTGTTCTTTGAGACCTCGCGACGATTTTTGAAAAATACGCATATTATTGATGCAAACTTCGGCAACGCTACTGAAGTCAAACCCTAAGGTCAATAAGAGACTGTACAGTCAACAACTCAAATATATACTGAGACATTTAGACCCCTGTATCCTCCTCGTTTCTTTTGAATGATCTGAGTAATCCGTATGTGAAATTTTTAACTCGAAAAGTGGTTTTTAAGGAATCCTGCGGTTAAAGTCAAAAGAACAGAAAAGAAAGGCTAGATAAAAGCAGAATACAGACTGGTAGATTTACACACCTCAGATGCTGATATCTCGCCTCCTGAAGAAAGAATCCAAGGAAAGGATAAAACACCTGGAAGCTGTGACAAAACTTGAAATACCTACAGCATCAAAATGTCAGTTCTCCTTAACCGATAACACACAGAATATCGCAAATTCTAGATGGACGAGGATCAAGTAGAGTTAATCTTCGATTCAACTCCCCTCCCTCCACCCCAACCCCACCAAGATAAACTATACAGGCAAAAGAGTTGGATCATAATTAACAACAAACTCATTGGGATCTTGACAAGTGACTACTCTGCACTTGCTACACGAATGAGAGGGATCATTTATGCACAAATGCCGTTTGCAGGGGGCCGATGGCGTGTTCTGCTGCACTGGGCAGGCTAAACGCATCAACTCCAAAGATTGTTTTCTACAGCACTTTGTTGGGGGTGGGGGAGGAGGCGTGACGTGAATATGTCAAGAGGTGGTTGGAATTATAGAGGAAAGGGGTATTTTCAACGAATACTCAATAAACAGGCTTTTGAGCAAATGTCAAGCGACTCAAAACATACAAGAAAACAAGAAAAACCAGTTACCTTTACTAAGCAGTCTACATGGTGCTCTGTTTTCATTGCCATTGAGAACAGTTGAGTTTTGAATTGTGGTTCCATTTCCCTAAGTAGCCAAGACGCTGTTTTGCTGTGTGTTGAATCCGGCGCCACTTCACAGTCCAAACTACTGCTGGTGTCAGAAGGTAGATGAGAGATGACAAATTCGAGTACAGCTGATCGGACTTCATATTCCGAAGATTGCAGAAGTGCATGAATAACATCAGCGTATTTGCTGGTGATTTTTGGGTTATCAGGTTCAAGGTGGACTTCATAGTCTTCACATGCCCGCAGGCATATCCCAGCCACTGCTTTCCTAACAAACACTTCTCCAATAACAGCACGAGCATGTTGCTCGTTTAGGGTTTCTTCAATAGCCATATTCTCAAACCACTGTTTCAAGGATTGTAAATCACTTATAGTCGACATGACTAACTCAGAATTACCAGAATCTGAAAGAGAACAAAATCCACAATTCAAATCAAACGTCGCACGATCTTTAAATTCAGCGTGAAGAGAAACTGTCTGGCATCTAATTGGAAACTTGCAGGAGTTAAAGAATTGGAAATTAACGCAAGCAAGTTTTGTACGAACGGACGAGGAAAACAACGACAAAGCGATTTGAATAAGATCTGTCCTTTCCATGGTAGAGAACTTAGAAACGACCGCCCCACTTTGAGTTGAAGCCTCTAAATGTGACTCACAGCAAGCATTCCCATACCTGTATGTTGGAGCCAAGACCAGTCCACAACAAAATTAAGAACGACGTCCAGGAAAACCGAGCGAGTGAGTGCACAAGGGTTGTTTCTGCAAAGAGAACAGTAACGTAAATTGTTAATAATAAAACACTAACTTTACCACTATCAAAGACGTTATTATCATTACTATCATCACTATTAAAGGTGCTAACAGAGCGATTGACAATTCAGCAATTGAAAAATATACGTCATCTGCCCAATTTAAGTAGGATAAACAAGCTTATTGATTTCGAGTTGTTTTTTTTCAGAAAAAGACGCAACATTTTATTATGCACATTGCATCAAGTTAAAATAAATCTAACGCAAAACTGCTATGTACTACCGATTGAACACTTCTCGATGGAACAAAAACTACCACACAAAGAATGGCCATGTGTTTAAATTTCGAAACACAAAAGTTTATGTGTTTCTATTAATCATCAGCATTGAAACAATAGAAGATACAGCTCTTTATTTCTTAAAACGGGGGTTTCAGAGATGTGAAGAGGAAAAACAGAACAGATATTTCCAGCATCCGATGAATTTGAGATTAATATGATTGAAGGACGCCATGATGGCTGTTTCATGTTGTTGTTGACCACAGTTGTTATTAGGGACCGAAAGTAATACCTGGTGCCAAGCCATGCCGAGTTCCTCAGTTGAGGAAGAATATCGCTCACAATCTGCCTCTTGATGGACACTGCAGCGTCACACACATGGCCATTCAGCAAGTGATAAATCTAAAACGAAACCAAAAACACAACACTTGTTATGAGGGAACGCTCTTCAAACACAGCAATACGTTGAAGATGTGTCACCCATTTTTGCCTTTTTGTTTTCGCTTTTGATCAGCCAGCGCCTTAGGAAACAACGCCTTTAGATCATGCCACCGGGTTAGATGATCGTCCGAAAAATAATTAAAAACGAAACCTCGAGGGTATGGCATTGAGTATGATAACACTTTGGGTACCTTTGGCCTTGAAATTTCATTCAAGAAATTCAACTGGTGATGTAGCAAAATAATGATAGTCATGGCATGACTGCAGGTAAAGACAAATTATTAGTTTGCACCAAGGTCAGAGTTAAAAATTTACCTTGAATGAGACCAACTGCTTTTTTTTGCCTGCTTTGCGATCTTGCCCGTGTAATCAAACGAATCGATAACAAAACGGACAAGGTATTCGTTTGATGGCTGCCAACTGATAGTGTGATATGTATTTCGTCTGAAGACTAATGCAGAAATTTATCGACGAATTATAATAAGTGGTTTGCAGCCAATCTCTGGAGACGCAGATAACAATGGTGAAACGAACAAATGCTGGTGGACGAACACAAGGAACTAATGAGAGATGTATTGTTTACGTCCACCAGCATGGCGGCGACGACGTAACGTAAAAACCACCTATAGGCAGACATGTTTCGTGGTGTCATAGTTTTGCTTTTGCGTGCGAGGGTGTTAACAGTAATAAAAGTGAAAACAATAACAGGTTGTACTTAGCAATGTTCCAAAACATCGTGCACTTGCTGTTTTCATCCGACTATAAACACATATATTCTCATTACAAAATTGAAGAAGTGACGAATGTAATGCTACTCCGTCCCACTCAACTTTACCCCAAAGGTGTAAATTACACCCCAGCCATTAAACCCCTTACCCTAAAAGATCAATAACATTCAGTTGCTCCTACACGTACCTGCACTAAAGTACCATGAATGTGGTTCTGCTTCAGTTCGTGAGATGTGCTGCAAGATGCAAATCAAATACGTAAAGATGCTCATTTAACCACCAAAGCGAGTAAATATAAGAGAAGTTAAAGATATGCATCAAATGGGAACTCGAAAAAAATCCGAGCCCCAGATGGGATTTGAACCACGACCCGTGATCTAGTCGGATGCTCTAACACTGAGCTACTGGAGACTCTTGTGGTGAGCAGGGTGAAATGTGGGTATTGACTAGAACTGCATCACGCAGTTACATAGTCAAATTTACGACCATATATGACTCATAACTGCATCGCGCAGTCACATTAAGGCATATCAGCGATAGCACCTCGCTAACTGCATCACGCAGTCACATTAAATCCGACTAGATCACGGAGGGTCGTGGTTCAAATCATCTGGGGCTCGGATTTTTTTCGAGTTCCATTTGATGCATATCTTTAACTTCTCTTATATTTACTCGCTTTGGTGGTTGGTTGGTTGCATCTTTGATATGCCTTAATGTGACTGCGTGATGCAGTTAGCGAGGTGCTATCGCTGATATGCCTTAATGTGACTGCGCGATGCAGTTATGAGTCATATTGGTCGTTTAAATTTGACTATGTAACTGCGTGATGCAGTTCTAGTCAATACCCACATTTCACCCTGCTCACCACAAGAGTCTCCAGTAGCTCAGTGGTTAGAGCATCCGCTAGATCACGGAGGGTCGTGGGTTCAAATCCATCTGGGGCTCGGATTTTTTCCGAGTTCCATTTGATGCTCATTTAAATACTAAAATGCATACGAAATACACAGTGCACGAACAAGTTTGAAAACTCTAAGCAAGGTGGCACGTGTTTTTTTTAAACGATTTTGCCAGTGGTGCGATGTCAGTGTTGTCGCACTCACCTCACGGGAGGGACAAGACAAGATTGAAAAGGGTTTGAATGAACAGATCACCAGACACTAGAGGAACTACAGCTCGAGCAGACATCATCCGAGTTTTTATCACCATGCTTTTTCTACAACTGAAAACAAAAAGGACACGTATGGTAAGTAACAGCAGTGATTCAATAATGAGCACTCTCTGATGAAGACAGCATCCTTGGATACCTTGGGATTGATTGCATATAACGTTTAGTTCATCTAAATTCGTGAGTTTCGTTTTTCAAGAATTCCTGACATTACTGAGCCCACTTTGCTTCAAACCTGGCTCATACACAAGGTTAATTAATAGAGTTTTAGATGTTTGACGTTGTTTGTTATCTACAATTTTGTTCTTAATTCTTGAATGTTGTTTATCGTCTAGGATTTGCTGTTAAAAGAGTTTTACCTCTTTACTGTTGAAAGACCATCAAAATAATAATAATTCCATTTCTGCAACCACAGACGGGAAATCACAACGTTTATAGTAATCTTTGCAGCAAAACAGTGATGATGATGACGACGACGACGACGACGACCATAATAATAATAATAATAATAATAATAATAATAATAATAATAATAATAATAATAATAAATATGGAAAACCTCCTTCCGTCACTCTTACAACACAATACTGTCAGAACGCAAATAAGTAGTACACTGAAATACCTGATTACCAACGGTACAAACTTTGCCATGTTGAGCACTGAATCAACACCGTCCATGGTTGAGGGATAAAGACGGGACAAAATCACCAGCACAGGGTACAGGCTAGGGTGTGTGGTATTCTCCCTGGTTTAACAGAACAGATTAGAATCTTTATTTATACACGATAAGAATTAAAGCTCAATAGCTTGTGGGGTCGTATTCTTAACAAATTAATTACTCACTCGTCTAATTAAAACTATTAATTAATTAATGACAAAACACATCCTTACAGTCCTTCAAAGCACAAGCTAAACTAATCAAGAAATAAAATTGGAACGCTAAAATTTACTTCCCTACTTAAAAGTACAAGTAACCGGTTAATCTGTTCCTAGACGTTGAGCCAGATAAGCCAGTGAAAGTAAAGTTCCTGAAGTGATCATTGCTCACGAGTAATCGATGGTACCTACGTTTTTGAAAAGATGGTTAACAAAGTTCCATAACACTGAACCTCGATATAGCAGTGAATCTTTTAACAATCTAGTATTAAATCTAGGTATCGTGATTGCTTCCTGGTCTCATAGTGGAAACATAATGTCAAATGCGTGCTATGGCCAGTTGCGTTAAGCGGTGTGTTGGATCCGCCTAATAATAGCGTCACAAGTCAAAATTCCTGATAACTGGATATATGGAACGACAGAAAATCTCAGACTACAAATGGTCGATTATTTTAAAACAGGAAATAACTGATAAATAGGGCTGTGGATCGGGACTTGTTGCGGAAACAAGACAGACAGACATAAGCAAGCAAACTCTATAGAATACTTTTCTTACATTACTCACTGTCTCACAAGTGACAAGGACAATACACGGAACAGCATATTAACCTGTCAATTCCTTGACATGCAACTTGCAGCTGACTGAGAAGGAATGAATGCAATTCAGGAAATCTGGAGAAGAACTCTCTTCCTGTCATACTGCCAAAAAAGTCAATAAAACATTTTTTGGGAGGCAATCATAACCTTAAATTAAAAATAATAACAGTCTCTTTTGGAGGAAAGTTATTTTGGGACTCCGGGAATCGGAATATTCGGAAGAAACGGCTTGTGTTCTTTCGCGCGCTAATGAGTTTTGGGAATAGATCAACAGTATTCAGTTTATTCTGCTTCCGACAGCAGAATAAACTGAACACGGTTCTTTTTGAAAAGCCTTGACGGAGAAACCGTCAAGAACGAGCCGTAACGTGATGTGGTCAGGAAGTCGTCCGGAAGTCAATGTTCAGATTCTCGGTCCAGACTTGTGACCACGTGCTTGTTCTCAGATTACAGTACTTTTGCCAAGAGCATTCCGTTTTCAGAATACATGTATGTGTTGTGTTGTGTTGCTGATATTCGTTGATTCCTAAACCGGAACACAAATACTCAGAATAACCCCAAGAAGAATGCACCATAAATGAGTGCTGCTTAACCAGGAGAAAACACAAAATCAAAATGAAGGAAGACGTTGCTACCAGTTTTTCTTCGAATGCTCATCTTTCGCTCGCTTGACTCCAAACACCCTGGTCACCAGTGCACTGAACAGCAATGTGGATGAGTTCCGCATCTAAGTCATAATTACATCCGATTAATTTACACCTTTTTTTTTATCGAGGACCCGTATTCAGCTTAGAACAAATTATTTTAAAACTTGTTAAAATGGCTTCATCGATCAGAATTGTTTTGAATTGTTAGCGGTGTTAGAGAAGTATATAACTAATCTGTAATCACCAACGCCTGATCCTTAACACAATTAGCGATAACTACTTAGAAAAGAAATGGTTTGAATGTGTTACTTATCCTCTATTGTACTTTCACAATTATTGTGAGGTGAATCATTCATTTTGATTTTGAAACATCATTCAGATTTGTTTTTTTTTTTTTTTTTTTTTTTTTCATTAGAAAGGATGTGCAATGTCCGAAGGATGAAATAAAGAGACGTTACCGGGAGCGGAATGGCGAGTGACACGTATTTAGACATGGTTCTATAAACAAAATATACGAAAATGTAAAGAGCGATGGATTCAAAAATAATTTTTCTAACCGCCCAGCTTTCAGAATGGAATCCAGTGATAGCCACGACTACACCATCTGACACAAAAGGAAACACATCTTCACCAAGTTTGGTTTCACGGTACAATGCACGAAGAATGTTACAAGCGTGAACCTGTCAAGCAATAACGAAAAGTGAGTCAAATTTGAATGGTTTGAATGTGATGTCTATAGATCTCTTAGTAAAGGCTGTTTCATCTACGTCGTATTGGACGGCCTGTCTCAGCTATATGGCACCAAAAGAGTTTGCATTTTATAGCGTTTGATTCCCCGTATTCCTGAAAAAGAACACGCAATGCTGACTATAAATCTATCATAACAAGTTTTTGGAGGAGAACAAAATGGTTCTTGGATGTCCCGTATAAGCAAACGTTTGCTGATACGTCTTCCCAAACTTCCTGAAAACAGTAACCAAGGAACTATTCCGTTTATCCTGGAATACGGTCAACCAAACGCAGCCTGACTTTTGTGGCATGATCTGGGATATCTGTCCCCTTTTCTGTCTATATTTAAATCAAAATTGCTAGCTATCCACTGCTGACAGACCTGTTTGAAGCCCATAGCCACAAGAACGAATGATATATAAACAAACAAGGCTGGCCAAACGCACAACTCAATAGCACTGATGCGATTCACCCACAGTCTCAAATATTATAGTCGCTGAAACTCGCCTTCTGTTTTACTCCTGAAAGTATTCACACAGTAAACAAAACTATTTCATACCTGTGGAAGGGTTGAGTCACGGATCCTGTTTTCCTCAACAGGTTTGGATGCAATTTGCAGTAGCTCTAAACAAAAAGGGTTAAAAGGATTTCAGTTTCCAAGGAGTTATCGCAACAATATAGAATGTTTAATTGTAAAATAACACTTTCAATCCTTTAAAGCCTCTAGTACGAGGCTTAGCATAAGCACTCTACAAAACACAGGATTGTTACCTCGCATGATTCGTTTAAAGCAAGCTCTTCCCGCAGCACTCGGTTCAGTCGTGACAATAGCCTAAGATGAAAACATTGCAAAAATCCAATGAACAGAGATATTTTCCCTGAGGTTATACATCAACATTATTAAGGAGACCTTTTAATCGCATTTCGAACAAAGGGCCCGGAGTATCATCGTAAGCGAGATTTGGACGCTTAAACGTTACAAGTTAATACAGTAGTAATAAATAACCTGAATAAAGAAAGGTACACCAGCGCTCCTTCTTGTGCCGCACAAAGCCTGTAATGGAGCAGCACTTGTGAGTTCATCCATCAAAGACTGTAGCCACTGCTCTGGTAACTGGCAGAGATCTTTTACTGTACTGCTATAAAGTACACAGCAAAACACTGTACTATGATATGTGGCAGACTACCATGATATTAGAGTTACACTGCAATGCCCTACATCAATCATTCATTCGTTCGTTCTTTCCCATATTAACTTTCTACATACTAAAGGGTAATATTCTACAGGAAAAAGAGGAAAAACATGTCTGCATAGTAATGAATCTGCGGACTGAGTGTAATGATACACGAAGCCTGCACATAGCGTGAAACAGGAAAACATCCTTGCAACACTCCACTAATTGAGTTACTCAGCCTAATGAGTTTGCATTCTACGAGGCTAACTGGTGGCTGAAGGAAACCTCCACTCTTACAATAAATTGACGATAAAATATTAGAAGTAACGTTCAGATTCCTAATTGTATTTAAAAACATGAAAATACCTCAGGTGTAAAAAAAATGGATGAGGTTATTGCGTATTTTCGATTGAAAGTTCGTTTGACATCATACGTGCAGCTGTTGTCAGGAAACAAAAAAATCTCTTGGGTTGAATAACTGAGCAATCATATGACGTCATGAAAACCAAAATGGTGGGTCGCGGGAAATTTAAAGGCGAAAATAGACGATAGTTAAAAGCTATTATGTCTGAGACTAGATTATCACTTGCCTGTCTTCCCAGAAAATTTGAAAAATAAGACCTTAGTTTTAGCAATTTATCTCCAGTTTTCTTCAGGGGTGGAGGTTTACTTTAAATTATCCTCCCTCCTGGCAACAAAGGCTGTTGGTAAACGCAGCTGTTGTGTTACAGGGTTACCGAGAGGCGAAGAGGATTGTACTAGTTCTCTTATTATCCTAAGCTCATTAATGACAATTATTAGCTCAGCGATCCCATACCTCCACATAACAGCGCATAGTTTAGCGAAGCCAGTGTAAGCTAATTCAAAAGCACCTCTGTGCTTTGAAGTCAGTAGCACTTTGGTAAAGAATGCGCCAATACCTTGAAGCTGAAACAAAATACAGCCTTCTTTATAACATAAACAGGTTTGCAATGAAATAAACAAAAGATTATTTTATCACGGAATATCATTCTTGGCAAATTATGACGTTCACATCTACACTTTACGGAATTATTGTTTAAAACAACGTATTTTAAGGTCCGTCAAACAAAAATATTGTCAACTGGCGCAAATATGTGCCTTACATGGAGTATACATGGTGCACCGCTAAATGAACTGTTTTGTTTACTTGAGACTGTTTGTGAATGATGTATATGAAATAAATCATATATGAACAGCGAAATGAAATCAAATGAAGAATGATCCTCGCAGTTGTGAACGCAATTTATGCAATTGCGTAAAGAAGCCTGAAAAAAATTCAGGACTTAAACGGGGTTTGAACCCGTGACCTCGCGATACCGGTGCGATGCTCTAACCAACTGAGCTACGAAGCCACTGACGTTGGGAGCAGGTCAATTGTGGGCTCATATGTTCCCGTGAAAGAGAAGAGTGTGAATGATGTATATGACATAAATCATATATGAACTGCGGAAATGATATCAAATGAAGAATGATCCTCGCAGTTGTGAACGCAATTTACGCAATTGTGGAAAGAAGCCTGAAAAAAAAAAAAAGAGCATCGCACCGGTATCGCGAGGTCACGGGTTCAAACCCCTTTGAAGTCCTGAATTTATTTCAGGCTTTATTTCATAATTGCATAAATTGCGTTCACAACTGCGAGGATCATTCTTCATTTGATTGAGACTGTTTATTAATATCTTTACTCACTCACGACTGAACGCCTTACCCCACCCTCCTGCTCTCTAACGAGCGGTAAACATGTCACAAACACACTGCTAATGTGAGAATCACCTGTGATGTAGTAAGCAAACCATGCGTGATATTGCCGACTCGTAGTGGCGCATTCTCAGCCAGTTCTCCTAGCAACAAAGCCACTTCTTTCATAGTCCGCCAGCAGCACACCAGTAAGATCTGAGAAGCAGGAGCCTTTATAGAGCTTGTCTCTAACAAATCATTTAATTGGTCTGGAATCTCATTGAAGTCTCCTTCTGCTTCTACAACAGATAAAAAAAGCAAACCGTAATAAACCGTTAAAGCAATTTCATTCAAAGTGACCGTCAGTGGGTGTTCATACTAGAACTGTCACATGGCCTACTGCACACATTCACTAATACAGGTGCGATTACCTTGGGTATCGTCTGAGGTGAAGCCTTCTGGAGATTCATTGGTGATTACAGGTGCCACAATATCTGCTGTGTAGAAACACTCAGTCACAAGACACGACATAAGATTCTGCCAATGTTCATCTGCTGCAACAGAGCTTAAAACAAAGACATTACAGAAGTCATGATGACTTTCTATCCGAGGGGATGAACAAAATTACCAACAAAAAATACCTGTCTTAAGCAGCAGTCCATAATCAATACCTGTGTATGAGGAAGTTTTCAAGGTGGAATATACTAACTTACAGAGATGCTGTGGGGAGACTGTCATATGTATATAACACGCCTTAAGAAAGCAAGACTGTACCTGAGTGACGTGTAGCTGAGGATTGATCGCAGGCAGTACAATACGCCATGCATTGGTGCTTGAATACCTATCAGCGACAAATTCTTTGAGGCGCTTGCGCAATGTGATCTCAACAAATCAATTAAATATCTCAGCACTCTGAAGGACTGAAGGCATGGCACACCTTCCAAAGCTTCATCATATTGCTCCAAAACTGACGCTTCAACACTCTTGAGCTTGCTAAATATGAGTGGTGAGCTGCATCTCTCCACCAGCAGTCTGAGGAACATGGCAGCGCTGGATGCATCTACTGCCCGAGGACTGGAAACCAATCTGTCAATCATGTCCAGCCATTCATGGCGCGAACTTTCTTTCTAAAAAACAATCAGACAACGCAAAGTTGAATCCATGCTTAGTTAAAGAAAGTTTCATATTTCACTAAGCTTCTATAAACGGTTATGTGTTTTTATAATTACTCGTTCGAAACCTTAACAGGAAACATGGAATAAAATGCAGTCCTTTGACAAAGTTTATTCAGATACACAAGCAAGCAAACGAGTGAATGCATTGTAGCGTATTTCCGTACAAACCTGAAACGGCAGGCGCTGAGGGGGCGCAGCCATCAGTATATCATATGTCATCATCTTGTTATGTTCGTATGAATCGCTCAAACAATCCAGCAAAATGAAAATGTCATCTTGAGTCATGACTGCAGTGATATTAAAAGCATCCATCTCTGTTGCAGCTGAAACCATAGCAAGGAGATATTCAAAGCATTCTCCCATGAACAGTAAAAAGCAAGGCTGGTTACACGGCAAGGAGCATTGATTTGAAACCAACATCAAAAGGGCACAGCCTTTCTTCATCAGCGTGAGCAAGAGAGACATTTTACGTTTACTTACATAACTTCACGTTCATGTACATGCGCTTTATTCGACTTCGAATTTTAGAGTGCCAAATTGAATACATACTAGTTATGCAACGCTTTCGAGTGGTATACCGTGGAATATCCCACGAGTCACTAGTATTTTCTTGGTATACGCACGAGCCTTTAGGCGAGTGTGTATGCCAAGAAAATACAAGTGACGAGAGGGATATTCCACGGTATACCACGAGAAAGGGTTGCAGAACTATTTTATACCATGCCATAGAAAATACAGTCAGTGGCCAGCAAGGCCAGCATGAGCGGGAATCTCAACGCACGATGGGAAGGTTGGATGAGATACAGTTGAATTGCATTGATCGGTGGGAAGGTTCGATGGAATACTGACGAATATACAACGGCTTTCCTGCATTCTGATTGGCTGTATTTTCTATGGCATGGTATAAATGCTGATATCTCCGAATATGGTGTGGTATCATATCATATCCTTATTTCTCGGGCAGTAAGGCCACGAGTAATAATAATAGTAATAGTAATAGTAATAGTCTTTATTTCACTGATAAAATACATACAGTCTAGGAATGGGTTCTGTTTCCTTCTTTCAGTTTTGGGGTCATGAATTTCTTCATGTGACTTGAGTGCATGTGACTTGCGTGATCTTGCCACAAATCACTGCACAGAAGGTCGCCCATCTTGGAAAGATGTCACTTTGGAGGTTTCTCTGACCGTATGTTGAAATATAAACCGTTCGATAAGCATTTTCCTTCTCAAACAGTGAGTACAAATACCCACCGATCGACGTGACCATTGTATTTAGTCATTTAGAACAAACAGACTAGTTTCACGTTATTAGCTATGCTGGATGTGCATGGGCTGGCGGATATACTTGTCGCCTTTTATGCAGGAGAGGTCGCTGAGTCTCTCGTTCTGATTTTATTTATGTTTTTAGAAGTATTATCGATTTTGCAATTTTTCATGTATGTTGATAAGGATTCTATGGGTATTCACTACAAACACAGACTAGAAAATCATTATACGCACAATGCGCCCGACGTAACAAGTACAGACTTTTCTCTTTTCTTTTGTTTAGAGCTAAATGAGGGATACACTACTCTTGCAGGCCCGAGTTAAGGCTAACTTTAGCTTCTTGTTTCAAATTGAAACGTCATTCTCATAAACTGTGACACCGTGATGAAGAAAGGCTGTGCGCTTCCAAACAATGGTTTTAAATATGTATTTTCATTGCAATTTCATCGCTGGTTATATCTTCTAGTACAGGCTCCGGCTCTTATATCTTGCAGCAGTGGTCCTCGCTAATATATTTTAGTTCTCAAAAGCATTTTATGCTCATTACTCAAGGGCGCCTTAAAAATCATGTTGTTAAATGAAGTTTATTAACGTTACGCTTCAAGGATGTGAATCTTTTAGTACAATAAACTTTGCTCAGTAAACTACCCAGACAAAAAAAATTAAACATACCACTGCTTTCTTCCAAGCTAAAAATTTGCTTGATCAGCATCAGATTACTCAAAGCTGTTGTGCGACGGGTGCTAGATGCACCAGGAAACAATGAGTCAAACTGGAACCCACTAAACCAAAGCAAAAATTCCTGAAAATATTGGAAAGCACAAAATAATGACACACATACCAAGTGAAGTAACAGAGATAAAAAGCAGCCTTGGACCTCAGCCACTGCTTGTCTGGCTAGGTTAAAATAAAGGAAAGGCTAACTTGGTGTAATTATTTATTTATACGAGAGAATTAATATATGAAAATCATACATTTGAAACTGCAGATTAAAGAATGAGTATGTGAATAATCATCGCAGTTATGAACACTGCTTAAGCAGTAGTGAAAATAACGCCTGAAAAAAAATCAGGCTTGTACGGGGTTTAAACCCATGACCTCTGCGATACCGGTGCAGTGCTCTACCAACTGAGCTAACAAACCAACTGGGAGCTGGTCGTTTGTTGGTTCGCAATATACCCGTGAGTGATGAATATGTACAAGCCTGAATTTTTTTCAGGGTTTATTTTCACTACTGCTAAAGTAGTGTTCATAATTGCGATGATCATTCACATGCTCATTATTTATTTACAGTTACAACTTACTGGTGTAAATACACCATAGGGATACTGCCTTTGGCTAATGGCATTAACAATGAATCATGTTGTGGCTGATAAGCCCATAGCTTTCTGATTTCAGCTTAAACTGGAATTTAGAGATGCTGATTACTGTGGAGGCGGGAAAGCCGAAGAACCAGTTATTCTGACTCTTGGTAAAATCGGACAACAAAGACTGACATCAGACCTTTCTACCAGTTATTAAGCCCCTCACTTCATTCCCTGGTGGTTTTTAAAAAAAATAAAAATATGGCAACAGAAAATCGTTTCCATGCACAGAAAACGGCAAAGACGAGGAAGTGGAAATGTACCAATGAGGGACAAAACGACAGAGCATGACACTGTCATGTTTGAAAAAACCGTTTCATCGAAAAACCATCCAACGCGTCTCAGTGAAGTTAGATTATTAAACATAACCCCCTCCCCACACCTTAAAGAAACAACGTGAATTGAATCACCCCAGAACGCTTATCACAGCTTCTTCGCCACGTGGTGAACAGGACAGTTAAGAAAGATTTTACCCGTCATTCACTTTGAATAACATTCCGACAAAGAAAATATATAATTACCTTGTAAAGAGCCAGTTGATGTTCGTAAAACTCCTTGCCATCAATCATTTTTCCTTGCTTGACATTTTTACCACATATCCTGATGCACTCCTTCAATCTCATGAAGAACTATAAAGAAAGTGCTATACTTATTGGCTTGCTAAAACAAGTTTAATTGTTTTTGTTGAATTTGAATACATAATGCAAAGAAGCAAAGCGGAATTGAGTCACTTTCTTTACCTTTTTTAGCTGTGCTGCAGCCTGTTGCCGAAAGGAAGGTGACTGATTATTCATGTTAGCAGGTATAAACACTCGTAACAGCTGTAGGTCCAACTCGGTGACTGATTCAGTTGTTCTTGGAGAATCACAAAGCAATCCAAGGGCTGCAAGACGAATCTGCGCAAAAAGGGTTACTTGAAATTACCACTAAATGACTACAACCTGGCAGCCGTTATTTTATTGTCTTTCTGAAAAATTTTTTTTTTTACTGCGACTATACTCCACAGTTACAACACAACAATCACTCCAGGTAACCCAGGGTACATATAAAATTGCGTGCGGGGCCTAATGATAAGCGGTGCTACCTAACACCATCTGGGCTGCAAAACAGTCGGTTTTTATTTTCGTTTCCTGAAGACACGAATTCTCGTATTTTTAGCGTCTCTCCCCAGTCTCACTCTACGTTTTCACCCTCGCTCCAGACCTTTCACTTGACGAGACCTCGTATTCGACTAACGCAAAAATACGGCTGTTTTGCAGTCTAAACACCATCTGCATCTGCCTTAGTTTTTTTGTTCGTTAGAAACAGAATCTAATTCCGACAGACAGAACCTTTTTATCCAATACATGGATAAGGGAACAAGCAAAACGTTTGACAAAAAACCCTGAAAACTGCTCGAACAGTCATTGATTGCCCCTTCTTTTATCACTAATAATATACATGAAAAAATTTCTCGATTCTGATTGGCTAAGAGAAATGCAGTTTTTTAGGAAACACCGGTGCAGAAAAAGGTAATTCGGTGCAGAAATAAGGAAATACAGTGCAAAACAAGGTAAAAAACTGAGGATTCTGATTGGTTGATAAACAAAGGCGCTGCGATTGAGCCAATCAAACGCGGCCTCTGAATGGCGCAAAGTCTGAAGAGCTGCAAGCGACTCTGCGAGCCAAAACAATGGCTGGCTTTTTGCGCAGGTTTTCTTTCTTCGTGATCGCAATAACAGCAGAGAAGCTGCAAAACAGCTCTAAAAAAGAGAAACGGCTGCGAAAAGCACTGTATTTTAGCCGTCTGTTTGGAAACAGTGGTGTCCAGAGAAGGGAATTACCGACGTAATTGGAATTACGTGTCCGTTGATGGAGTGACGCCGAGATTAATAAACAAACAAGGACAAACAAGACGAAGATAACGAACTAGAAAGCCTGAAGGTAATGATTACAGCGCTTGATAGACACTTAGCAAACAAAGTAGCCTTATAGCTATAGCCTGTAATTGTTTAGCCAGTTTTCACAGCTAAAAACGCTTTAAAAACATCGAGAAAACTGTTGTTTTGGTTCACCTGCATCGTTCATCTGCATCGTTAAGAAGCTACACTGTATCTCGCAATTTTTTCATGTATATTATTAATAAGTAATCACATGATTTTCTCGTGCAATTTGGAATAAATAAGCAATTTTTTCAAAGACCACAAATTGCACTCGCCCTACGGGCTCGTGCAATTTTGTGAGTCTTTGAAAAATTTTACTCGTGCTTATTTATTCCAAATTGCACTCGAAATCATGCGATTACCTATACAAATGGCATTGTCACCTCTTACCATCAGGCAAGGCGTAACTTTCTAGTTATATTTTTGCACCTAAACGTAGACACTAATTACGAGTTTTTCAAGCGATTTCAGATATTTTTTTAATTGCTTTAGGAAGAATAACTTGCGTTGAGAATACAAAAGTGTGTGATGATGGAAGTGTGCTGCAACTCTTTTGTTTAATAATTCGGCTCAGTTGATCAAAGTAGATTTGACTAGGGTCATTTTCAATCCTGCAGTAAGACTAACGATGGGATAACCATCAATGATCAGGAACTTCCATCATAACTGAGTTTCTGGCTTCGGTGGGCGATATTCACCAAGTTGTGTGTTACCTGATCATCCAAATGACACAGCGCATTCCTCATCAGTTCCACTGGCACCACACCACACCAGCGACATGAGCTCTTTCCGGTGAAACTTTCAAGGCTTTCTGAGTTAAAGCTCATTAATCCTGAGGAGCGGGCTGTCTTTAAACATGTAACTAATGTCCCAAGGTCTCTTTGATTTGGTTCTAAAAATAACAAAAGGGTTTTGAGGCAAGGAAAGCGTTAACAGTCAAGGTAACCTCACTACTGAAGGCCCAGAAGTAAGCGCAGAATCACTGAATAAAATTGAGGAATTGTTGCGTGCTTTGCTGCATACCACTAATACACAAAATGGCACGGAAAACATAAAACTTAAGACGAAGGTTTTCCTGGGCAATTCCTACAGCGTATACAAACACGGTGGAACAGTGATGCCTTGTCAGACAGGTCTTGACCCTCCCCATGATGCTGTGACTCAACCATGTCAACAGAAATTGATAAACTGATGAATGATAAATGAGCAGCGCTGGCGTGAAGGGTGTTACCACAAGATGGTAATGACTCATCAAGTAAAGCTCACCATAGTCTTACCATTGCTTCCTTGAAGATGTTTTACAAGATACTGCAGACTTTCAGGACAACATTTCAGTAACTTTGGGAGGCAATACTGCACAATAAACAACAAGAAACAAACATTACTTTTTTCGGTCCACACAAAAAAAAACTTTTGGTGGTTTTTAATATCATGATGGTGACTTAATCATGTCAATAGTACATAAAAAGAGACGCATTTATCACATGAATTTATTGGAAACATACCCATCCATTCATCACGACAGCTTGTTTGAGCTAAAACAGTATAGGCCTTATTACATTCATTTTCCGTGTTTGAATCTCATTCTCAGCTACACGTATTGGTTTAAAATTGATCTTGGGTCAGTACAAGGTGGTATTTAACTTATAAATAAAGTTATTAAATGGTTCCGAAACTCACTGGAATTTGTGTTGCTTTACTGACTGACCACGATAAACGGTTAGGTGAATAACTGAAAAATTAAACTGACGTTAATGTTTTGGTTTTAACGATTAGCTGACCTGAGCCAAATACTCCCTCATGCGCCGGCAGCCATATTGAAGATGGTACAGCAAAGGAGCCATCCAAATCTACAGAAAATTCAAGAATAAAGTTAGACATCAAAAGTGACTACATGGAATGGCAAAAGGGTTAATCAACACAAACCGTGAGCCAGGCTTCTATGTCTTGTCCAGTTTCTGTGATTTCTTGTTTGTGACAACTTGCCATCTTATCTACAAAATCCATGACCTGAAAATAACAAATTTGAAATAAAATAATTCATTTGTTATACCTCACGTCTCAAATCCTATTTTTTTTACGTAACAGTACTATATAACGTAGTTGTATCTTCACACGTTGTGAAATAAAAATTGTTAAAAAAAGTTTGAGTATACATTGTTGTGACTCCATAGGAAAACTATTTGTGTCCTTAGATCAAAATGGTTCCTGAAACAACGTCTTCAAAGTCTAATTGTAGCACACGATAAAATGGAGGGCATTAAACAGAAGCAATATTAGGCAAACGTTGTTAAAACAGAAATAACTGTATCAACTAAAAGCTTCGCAGTGGAACTGGAAATTAAGACGATTTTATTGTTTAGCGACTTACATGAGGAACTAAGCTTCTATCTTTCATCAATGGAAATATATCTTGAGGGATCGTTGGGAACCAAACCAGCATCTTTGTGGCTCCCACAACTGATGTGATACAACTAAGGGGGCCATACTTTCCCCTTACATGCCAGCCCACTTTAAGAAGAGATCCCGTGAGATCCTTCAGAAAAACCTCTTTACTGGAATCTAAAAATTGACATGTTGCAAAAAGGTTAATGTTATTCCATAGCTAACCAACGTTGGTTTTGTTAAGCATCGACCAGTTTCAAAAGGATACCTTTCCTTCGCTTGTGTTGGATATCAAACACGGCCAACTTGTTAAAAGCCCGATTAGTACTAATCCGTCCTTGGTCAACTGGGATTAAAACTTAAGGGTTGCCGTAGTAGTTAACCGGAATTAGCGCTGATCATGCTTCGAAAAACTTGACCCTGGGCTAGAATCATTCATTCAAACAAAAGCATTGTTGTTGTTGTTGCCCAGTAACACGTCAATGGACATACAAACGAAACTATAATGACAGAGCTTTAAAGGCCCAGCCAGAAAAAGGCGCAAATAGTCGCAACTTGAACTTGCGTACAGACTTCCGTCGGCGCCAAGCGGACTCGCAAGTTTACTCGCAAGTGCACGCAAGTTGCCAGAAAAAGCCAACTCAATGAAACCCCGAAGAAATATTGCATTTCATTGGCTAATGGCATAGGCTGCTATAACAACGAATGATACGCGATAAACTTGTGTTGAATTCAGTTGAATGGCCAAACAGCGAAAA
Organism: Pachyseris speciosa; assembly: GCA_016490735.1. Taxonomy (NCBI): domain Eukaryota; kingdom Metazoa; phylum Cnidaria; class Anthozoa; order Scleractinia; family Pachyseridae; genus Pachyseris; species Pachyseris speciosa. The sequence goes on along the minus strand of JAEMWC010000091.1, from coordinate 618,059 downwards.
AATTGCATCGACTGACTTGCGTCAGTTCAAACTTGATCGCAGCTAAAGTAAACGCAAGTCATCACAAGTGTTCGCAACTCCTGGCCAAACAAAGTCACCAGTGGACTTGTGTTTACTTGCAACTCCGGGTCGGCCAGGGCTTTGCACTTTAAATACATATTTCTGGACTGGCTATTCCTTTGAACAAAAAAATAATAATACAAAAATATGATGAAAAGTGGTCCCTCAAAAACTGGATTGTTAAAATGAATAACATACATACCAGGCTCGGCAACAATTAAGTGTAGATTGACAACATGTTCACAGATCATTCTGGTTTGGTATCGCACTCCCTGTCAACAGTTTCAACAAATCAATTCCAATCACAACTACACGTATGTATTTACGTAGGGTTGCTCCTGGAAAAAAATCTAAATACGGCGTATTTAGTACAATCCCGCTATCTCGAATGCGTCAGGGGAATTAACCACTATTGAAAATAACAGACGTTCGAGATAGCCAACAGTACATAAGTGAGAAATTTAACTACGGGATGGCCACTGGAGATAGCGGGAAATAAAAGATAAGTGAGTTTCGAGAAACCCATAACAGTCTGTGTTGGCAACAAAGATATGTTATGTATGAGTCAATTCCAAAAGCGCCCATCCCCCCCCCCCCCCACCCCCACCCCGAGGCATACCACTGGTATTTGATCCGAAATTTGTCCCGCACGGTGTGGCATCTGACTTTCAGGTAAACATTGGTCGGCGGTCGCCAGCTAAAGGGTTTTGTGAAGGTTTCACGCGTCTTTCGCACGCAAATATTCATTCATTCCCCACGGGAGCCGCTTCGCTCCTTTTACTTCAAGATTCCGCGTAGGTTTTGCGTTGTTTACTAAATATACAGTTGATATGCCTTTATTCAAAGTTTGGAGTGCCGACAAAAGAGATCGGAAAAGAGTTTTGGCGCACTATTTTTCGGATTTGGTTCGAAAAAGGTAAGCAATTTCAGAATAAAATATTCATTATGAGCAGGGAGCGTGCCAAAATGCTTCATGCAATGAGTGATTTGCAATATAGTTAACACTTGATTTGCCCTTTTTGAGGCCCTGACAGTGGGACATTTGACCGTCAAAACTGGAAACACAGCGGGGCATTTGATCAAATTTTTTTTAAAAAGTCAAAAATGCCCGGGTGTTTGCCCAGGGAGGGGATGGGCGCTTTTGGAATTGACTGATACATTTGTACAATCCCGCTATCTCGAACGTGTCAGGGGAACTAACCACTGTTGAAAATAACAGACGTTCGAGAATTAGCCAACAGTACATAAGTGAGATATTTAACTAAGGGAAATGGCGACTGGAGATATCAGGAAATTAACGATAAGTGAGTTTCGAGAAACCCATAACAGTCTGTGTTGGCAACAAAGATGTCTTACGAATAAGTGCACATGCACACCATTGGAAGCAGGCTGCTGATCGTGAGCTACAATAAGTAACAACGGTAGACATTTTTATGCAAATGTGCGCGCGCAATTTTCCTAAAGTTGTGCGCGCGCTTGCTTATTTAGTTTACGTGTGCTTAGTTCGTTGTTTGGTTTACGTGTGCATAGTTCGTTATTTAACGTACTCCTATTATTTTACATTGTTTTCCTTGCTAATACGTGTTGTCAATAACTGTGCTCACAGTGTGGGTGGCTCCTCCTAAAATGTTCTGCAATTGGTATAGGATTTGATGGAGCCGAAACCAATTGTGGAATTGCACACATTTTAGGTATCCTACTGATGAACAGTTATTACACGCAGATATTTTTAGAAGCAACAATTGTTTGCGGTCTGTCACCTTTGAATTGAATATATTTCACAAATCAAACTAATTAAATTGATAAATGAAATCAAATGAAGAATGATTCTATCATTCACACTGATTTCTTTCACGGGAACATATGAACCCACAATTGACCTGCTCCCAACGTCAGTGGCTTCATAGTTCAGTTGATTAGTGCATCGCACCGGTATCGCGAGGTCACGGGTTCAAACCCCGTTGAAATCCTGAATTTTTTCAGGCTTCTTTTCGCAATTGAACAGATTGCGTTCACAACTGCGATTTGATTAAATTGATAAAGGACGAAATATAAACGATGAGAATTTAACATGATATGAAGTATGTGTACTGGTTTAGTTACCTCCACAGGATGGTCCCAGTGAGTCCACACATAGCTCAGGAGTTTGCTTGGAATTGGTGATGTGCCATGTAATTTTTCCTTCATCTGAGAAACTTCGAAATGACCACTCACGGCTATTTGCCTAAAGGTAAAAAAAACTGCGTTCAAGACTTACAGTTCACGCAGTTAATTGGCATTTACAAAGATTAGAGGGAATATTTCGCAGTCAGTGAAGTTTTATTAAATTTCTGTAGATAAAAATAACTGAAAATTTTTCATATATATATATATATATATATATATATATATATATATATATATATATATATATATGAAAAATTTTCAGTTATTTTTATCTACAGAAATTTAATAAAACTTCACTGACTGCGAAATATTCCCTCTAATCTTTGTAAATGCCAATTAACTGCGTGAACTGTAATATATAATATGTATGTAATGTGGTTATGTATGTATGTAATATGTAATATATATATACTATATATATATATATATATATATATATATATATATATATAACTCTTCACAAGCATCAGTCACAAACAGTTAATCTTCATGAAGAAACATACACTATCACAAATGAAGATAACCCACATGTTTTGTTCCACACCTATATTTCGACCACATAAAGTGGTCTTCATCAGGGTAAAATTACAGTTACCACCGCACGCGTCATACTACTTTTAAAAGTGTAAACTTAAACAGCCTCGCGCGCGCGCATCAACAAACGATCTCCTCCCCGCGCGCATAATGCCATTATAAACCATCAACAAATTACGTGCGTCTGGAACGCCTGTTCTGACCGAAGAAAAAGTCATTGTCATTAAGACCATAAGGACTCAAAGTATTAAGCTTATATGCCCATTGGCCCTCCTTATCCCTCAGCTCCTCTTCCCCATTGACCCTGTCTATCAACTGAATGTTCATATCATCCAAACCGCTATGTCCATCACTCCAAAAGTGTTTATACAGTAGGTCGTCATTCTCCCGCTGTGCCTCATTCAATCTTGCATGGCGTCTTATTCTGGATTTATGGTTGTTAAACCTTATTCTAAACTTTGTAACAGTGGACCCCACATACTGTACTGAACACCTCTTACATGTGATCAAGTAAACCACATTACTTGAGTTACAATCAAGACTATAGTTAATAGAGTACTTCCTGTCATTATGAGTACACACAAAACAGTCCTTTTCCTCTAAATACCTACAGACTTCACATCGACTTGATTTACATTTACACGTTCCTCGCTCATTTTCTGCAGAACCACGGCTATTTATCTTCGCACGCACCAGGTAGTCCCCCAAACTTTTAGGTTTTCTGAATGCCACCAAAGGGATATCCTTGATGGCTTTTTTACATCGATCCGATGACTTCAAAATGGGATGTAGCTCTCTGAGTATTTGACTTATGTTCGGCAAGCCAGGATGGTAAGTTACCACGAAAGGTGTTTTTTCAGTGCAAAAACACCTTTCGTGGTAACTTACCATCCTGGCTTGCCGAACATAAGTCAAATACTCAGAGAGCTACATCCCATTTTGAAGTCATCGGATCGATGTAAAAAAGCCATCAAGGATATCCCTTTGGTGGCATTCAGAAAACCTAAAAGTTTGGGGGACTACCTGGTGCGTGCGAAGATAAATAGCCGTGGTTCTGCAGAAAATGAGCGAGGAACGTGTAAATGTAAATCAAGTCGATGTGAAGTCTGTAGGTATTTAGAGGAAAAGGACTGTTTTGTGTGTACTCATAATGACAGGAAGTACTCTATTAACTATAGTCTTGATTGTAACTCAAGTAATGTGGTTTACTTGATCACATGTAAGAGGTGTTCAGTACAGTATGTGGGGTCCACTGTTACAAAGTTTAGAATAAGGTTTAACAACCATAAATCCAGAATAAGACGCCATGCAAGATTGAATGAGGCACAGCGGGAGAATGACGACCTACTGTATAAACACTTTTGGAGTGATGGACATAGCGGTTTGGATGATATGAACATTCAGTTGATAGACAGGGTCAATGGGGAAGAGGAGCTGAGGGATAAGGAGGGCCAATGGGCATATAAGCTTAATACTTTGAGTCCTTATGGTCTTAATGACAATGACTTTTTCTTCGGTCAGAACAGGCGTTCCAGACGCACGTAATTTGTTGATGGTTTATAATGGCATTATGCGCGCGGGGAGGAGATCGTTTGTTGATGCGCGCGCGCGAGGCTGTTTAAGTTTACACTTTTAAAAGTAGTATGACGCGTGCGGTGGTAACTGTAATTTTACCCTGATGAAGACCACTTTATGTGGTCGAAATATAGGTGTGGAACAAAACATGTGGGTTATCTTCATTTGTGATAGTGTATGTTTCTTCATGAAGATTAACTGTTTGTGACTGATGCTTGTGAAGAGTTATTAATTGTTTGCATCGATGGAAAACAGGGAATCATACTACTTTTTCAAGTTGTTGAATTTGTGTAAAAGGCGTTTGAGTTACGACCACCACACTCGATTTTTGAACGCCTGTAAAGAAGAGGACGTTGTAGCGAAAGGACTTCGTCTGAAGAAGAAAGCCAATATTGAAGTTGTTACTGAGGATTTTGATGAGGAGTGGAGATTGGTTTTGATGGATGCTTCGAGGAAATTGCAGGATTTGTTAGTGCGACAAACGGGACAAGTAGAGCGACGATTAACGGAAGATATTTTGGACACTAAACGTCAGATTAAGGAGCGTTTCGGAGAATCGACCTTGGATAACATGGTAAGAAAAATATCTGCTATTTGTGAGAAATTTAATCAAGTACTTTTAGAAAGGAGAAGGAAGAAATTGGGTGAATTACTGACTGGTAGTGCTTTGGTTGGAGTGGAGGAACCGGATGTTGAGGGGGATTGGGAGCTGAGTGCAATCGGTGTAGAGAGTGGGGATCGAATGGTGAGTGGTCCCTCAAGGGAGGAAATCGAGAACTTTGTATCTACAATTAGGCAGGGTGTAGGGATGGGGGATCTTGACGACATTGATAGGAGGATAGAGGTGGAAGACTTGACGCCAGAAGAGAATTTAGCTGGTGTGAATCCTCTACCAGTGGACTGTCCACTATTACTAGTGGATTTGAGGGAAATCAGCAGTGACATAAACAGTGTATTGGAGGCAATGCACGGGGAGGCGGAAGGTAGTCTGCGGAATGAATTACAGGATAATGTGGTTAGGACAGTGGGGGAAACGTCAGCAGGTAGTAATATAGGAGTTGAAAGAGAACGTAACGAGTTACCGGCAAGGCGGTTTGGAATGAGTACGGATGCAGGGCTAGATACTGGCAATCATACTGTTGTCAATCTTTCGAAGAGACTACTTACGGAAGCGGAAATATCTCTTTTGTCTAAGGGATTGAAATTTTGCCCTATGCCGGAAAAGATTGATGTTTACAATCTTCGGAAGGACATAAGAGATTATATCAGACGGATTAGGTTACGTGAGTATTTTTATTCTGAGGATGAAGTTGATGGGGACTTTTCAGATAAGCCAGCGTTCAGAAATAAGTCAAAATGGTGTCCGGAGAAGAACAGGGAAATAGCCATAGAGGCGTACGTGGACGCTGTTGAAAAGGCGATTTTAGCGTACGATTTGGATAAAACATATCGGCGTAATATAACAAGGGATGAACAGAGGGCGCTGGAGAATTTGAGGAGTTATGAAGATATAATCATAAAGCAAGCAGATAAAGGTTCTGCGGTCGTTGTAATGGATAGGGACGCATATATAGAAGAAGCCATGCGACAGCTAGATGATTCGGAAGTATATACGTTATTGGATAGAGATCCTACTCGGGACATGATGAAAGAGATCAATACGAAAATAAATGAGTGTTACAGCAAAGGGAATATTGATGAGAAAACGAGAGATTATCTTTTGGCGTCTGAAGATGTGAAGCCTGGTAGGTTTTACCTTTTACCGAAGATACATAAACAGGGTTGTCCAGGTAGACCAGTGATTTCTGGATGCAACACTCCTACAGAGAAGATCTCTGAATTTGTGGACCATAAAGTACGACCATTAGTGCAAGGGATAGAGTCATACATCAAAGACACCAATGATTTTCTAAAGAAGTTAGGAGAGCTGGGGAGGCTGCCGGAGGGGTCCATTTTGTGTACAGTTGATGTGGTTGGCCTGTACCCCCACATTCCACATGATGAAGGTGTGGCAGCTTTGAAGGAAGCGTTACTGAAATTCGATGGTTTCAATGAGGGTGATTGGGAGGGATCATTGAATGAGGACGTAGTCACTTTTACAGATTTGGTGTTGAGAAATAACAACTTTGAATTCAATGGCAAACATTATCTACAAAAGCTAGGAACAGCGATAGGAACAAGAATGGCTCCTTCATATGCAAATATCTTTATGGATAATTTGGAAAGACGTCTACTTCGGGATGCAGAAGTCAAGCCCTATATTTGGTGGAGATACATTGATGATATATTTATCATATGGACGGAGGGTGAAAGGAAGTTGGAGGAATTTATAAAATATTTAAACAATGCCCATAACACGATCAAATTTACTTCAAAGTGTTCTGTGAATGAAATAGAATTTTTAGATGTTAGGGTGATCAACAAGTCAGGTGTATTGGAGACGGACGTATTTGTTAAACCAACGGACAGTCACCAATATTTACATTACAGTTCCTGTCATCCGGGTGCCTGTAAGAAGAGCATACCGTATGCTCAAGCGATGCGATTGCGTAGGATTTGTTCCAAGCCCTATTTTTTTGAGAAGCGGGCGGAGAATTTGGTGGAATACTTAATTGAAAGGGGTCATCAGAGGAACTTCGTGGAAAAACAAATCGGGAGAGTCAGGCGTATGACCAGAGAAGAGGCTTTTAGAAGTAAACAGCAAACACGCAGTGCAAAAACACCTTTCGTGGTAACTTACCATCCTGGCTTGCCGAACATAAGTCAAATACTCAGAGAGCTACATCCCATTTTGAAGTCATCGGATCGATGTAAAAAAGCCATCAAGGATATCCCTTTGGTGGCATTCAGAAAACCTAAAAGTTTGGGGGACTACCTGGTGCGTGCGAAGATAAATAGCCGTGGTTCTGCAGAAAATGAGCGAGGAACGTGTAAATGTAAATCAAGTCGATGTGAAGTCTGTAGGTATTTAGAGGAAAAGGACTGTTTTGTGTGTACTCATAATGACAGGAAGTACTCTATTAACTATAGTCTTGATTGTAACTCAAGTAATGTGGTTTACTTGATCACATGTAAGAGGTGTTCAGTACAGTATGTGGGGTCCACTGTTACAAAGTTTAGAATAAGGTTTAACAACCATAAATCCAGAATAAGACGCCATGCAAGATTGAATGAGGCACAGCGGGAGAATGACGACCTACTGTATAAACACTTTTGGAGTGATGGACATAGCGGTTTGGATGATATGAACATTCAGTTGATAGACAGGGTCAATGGGGAAGAGGAGCTGAGGGATAAGGAGGGCCAATGGGCATATAAGCTTAATACTTTGAGTCCTTATGGTCTTAATGACAATGACTTTTTCTTCGGTCAGAACAGGCGTTCCAGACGCACGTAATTTGTTGATGGTTTATAATGGCATTATGCGCGCGGGGAGGAGATCGTTTGTTGATGCGCGCGCGCGAGGCTGTTTAAGTTTACACTTTTAAAAGTAGTATGACGCGTGCGGTGGTAACTGTAATTTTACCCTGATGAAGACCACTTTATGTGGTCGAAATATAGGTGTGGAACAAAACATGTGGGTTATCTTCATTTGTGATAGTGTATATATATATATATATATATATATATATATATATATAGACAAGGTTAATTTGGGAACAGGTTAATTTGGGACAAGGTTAATTTGGGAACAGAAATCAACACAACTAAGTAATTAAGTGAAAATGTGGCTCAGCCAGGAATCGAACCTGGGTCTCCAGATTACCGGTCGGATGCCTTAACCACTAGGCCACTGAACCAACCACACTGGGAACACAAATTTTTACTGTACAACACATACACAGTGTGGCCTTTTTGGTGGTCAGGACCGAGGAGACAATTTCACACATTTTCTGCAATCAGGATCACGGCACTACTTCCCGGTCGATTGGCGATGCACGGCCAAATCCCCCTGGAAATGAATTAATTAAGTACAGTAAAGTAGGGAGGGGATATCTTAGCAACTGATTGCCTTAATTACTTAGGATCACCAGTCTATGTTTCCTGGGTAGAATGTATTTCGTAGAGCGCTCAACTCATTTGATTGAGGAGCATTCACTATAACTTTACAGGAGTTCAGGCTTCAGGAGTAATCATTGTTTTATTGCGACAGTGCTGTTTCGTATGGTTCAAAATTGTATGACCACACTCATCAGGCTATTTCAATGATTTAGTATTAAAACTAACAGAACTGGCAGTAAAATATGTATATATATACATAAGTTGAAGGATTAAGAGGACACATCAATTCTCTGTGACTCCGAGTTTCGTGCCTAAGTGCTCGTCAGACAGAACTTTATTCAACTAAGAACATACCTTCTTACATACAAATGAGATGAGTGGCTAATTATTTCGCTAGTGTGATGATCTGCTCTACGTGTGAAATAATCTACGTGTGTATACTTAGCTCTGCTACCACAGCATTGAGCACTTTATGCCAAGGTAGACTCTACCTTCACATTTATATAATATATATATATACACACACACACACACACACACACACCCAAATAAAAGAAGGTTATATATATACACACCCAAATAAAAGAAGGTTGAACTGAGTAGCCTTACCTAGCTTGACTTGCCCACAGAGTCAGAGTTCGAAAAGCAAGAAGAGATGAGCTGGATTCCTTCAGACTAAAATTGAGCAAACAAGGATCACTTGGGCTTATCGGATGATTTTAATTTTCCTTTAAATTTACCATAACAAATACATATGTTTTAGGTCAAAATGAAATCCCTTTGTCTCCTAATCCTAATTATTCATGATTCATGAATAATGAGGGTTAATAATAATAATAATTAGGAGACAAAAGTTAGGAGACAAAGGAATTTCATTTTGACCTGGTTTAAAATCATTTTGACCAGAATTTCATTTTGACCTACAACATATACATGTAGTCTGCTCACCACTGTTTAATAGAGACTGTTATATGTCCTTTTAGATTTCCCTACAATAATTTAGCTTTCAGTTCTTGACAAAATATAATTAGATTTGACACATATATTTGGGTTCCCTTGTGATGTGGGTAATTTGTGTTTACAGGTATCCTGTCATAGTAGATACCTGGGAAAAGCAGTTTCTATGGCAAATAAGCCCACTAAAAGACCTCACCCACCTCGGGTGTCCATAGCTCAGTGGTACAGTGTAGGCCATATCTGGAAGGTCATGGTCATGGGTTAACTCCAATTCTGGAGTGGACTCCGAAATTTCTATTTCCAAGTAAAGCCATGACATTTTGATTTTTTGCTTTTGCTTTTTTTTTTTTGGGGGGGGGGGGGGGTATTTGCAAGCAAAAAATAAAAAATGACATTTTGATTTTTTGCTTGCAAATATCCCAATTTCACCAAAATAATGTTCATATTGTCTTATTTTCTTTACAAAAAAATATTTTTTCACAAGATGCTCCAAACACTGAATACAACACTTGGGATTTCAGCATCTCTACAATAAACCAATGGATGCTTTGATTTAATGACTACAACTTAGTCAGGTTTCGGAATAGGACATAATTATTAAGAAAACATTTATGGAATTCATTCTCAATTAAGAGGTATTTTGCCATAACAGTGTATTACAGGTACTATACATAGAACTCTAATCAAATAAATGTAATCAGGCCTACCCATCACAAAGAGAGCACAAGTCTGGGAACAATGCATCAAACATCAGATTCCCCTCATCTCTTTGATCAGTCAAGATGACCTAATAAGAAAACAAGCAAATAAACAACAACATATAATTCTAACACTTACTACTTTTTTTCCAAAACACTACCATTTTCATTATATTCCAACCAAATTTCTAAAATTCAGTTTAGCCTTTACTTACTAATAAGGTACCTGTTACATACAATACTCAGGAAAAGTGACATGCAACGTCATACACAACATTGCAAGCAATATAATTTCAACCTGTGACCAACTTCTGATTTCACTTAAGTGCAAGTCCTCAAACAAGAGGGAGGGTTAAAAATATCAGTCTTCATACCATGCCATGGAAAATATATTAATGAGGATAATGCAGGAAAGTCATTGCATATTTGTTGGTATTCCAACCTTACCATCCTGCACTGGACGTAATAGTACATTGATTGATTGTATGGGTCTTTGACTTGTATTAATTTTTCTGTTGTACTCCACAAAAAACATCCCTTGTATTTTCTTTGTGCACACACCTCCCTAAAGGCTTGTATGCATATCAAGAAAATACAGGTAACTAGTTGGATATTCCATGGTACACTACCTGAAAGCACTGCAAAACCAATACAGGACAAGTTTGAAAGTAGATAGTTAACAATTATTCACTGAGGTGGAGGTGAATAGTGGCGGATTTTTACCGAGCCACGAAGCAGTGAGGTAAATATCCACCACTTTCACCAACACTGAGGTGAATAATTGTTTTAGTATATACCACACAAGCTGAATTAGCAGACCAAAACATTACTCTGTGTGTGACAATATACTGACAAGCGGTCAGAAATTGTAAAATCTTGCCCGCCGGCTGCTCAGAGGTGAATAGTACTTGCTAATCACCTCCGAGTTAACCAATCAGAGTGCCCGAAAAGCACTATTCACTTGTGTGGTATATACTAATATTATTTATTTCTGCATATCCCTACAAGTTATACTTATATATTCATAATAAACAAGTTCAAAAGTTGATTGATACCTCAGAGCATTGAGCCAAAGTCTGAAGTGGTACCATGGTCAGAACACCGCGGCAAAGACACAAATGGGAAAAACTCACAACCCCTGCTGACACACAATAAAAGAAAATGGACTATATAATCCACTGATGAACCTGATTTTAACCTGATGAAATACATTAAAGCACTGATCCCCACTGAAACTGGAACATATGAAGTGATATTCTCCAACTGCAGATAACTGTAAGCCTGGTTTTAGAATTGCTTAGAATTTTATTCCATAGGTCACTTATCGCATAACTCTAACGTTACCTCTAGAAACAAATTATAACAATTACTTTAATAATTAGATGATTTTAGTTTAAACCCAACACTTTGAAAAAGTCACAAGAGGCTTTAATTAGCTGACTTGCAGTGTACATGTGCACAAATATGACCTTTACAACATAATGAGTGAAAGAGTGAATTTCCACATGATACCGGTATGTGAAAAATGACTGGGTATTTAGCCCAAACCAATACCCCCCCCCCTCCCCACACACCCCATTGAAAAGGAAAACAAGAATAAATCAAGTGGCTATGAGCCACTTAACTCGAAAAATGAATTGTCAAACACTTGCAGTTAAATGGTTTTGATTCCTTTGTTAGGAAACAATACTGAAAGCTCCAAAAGAGAACCACAAAACTTGTGTGACATTTTACACATACTATTAAAACTCTCTGTAGAGTCAAATGTAACAGCCCTCTTCAAATTAAATAGCCTTCATTCTATCTATTCCATTTATCTCAGACAAAATTGTTGAAAGCAATTTAAGTTGCTCCTCTTCCCCATATCATTCATAATTTACTCTTTTGTGTGTTCAATTATTGATGATTTGATGATGTGTTCAATTCATTTGGCCATTTTCATGATCGTAACTTTTGGTTGTACAGTTTGATAATCAGTTTGATAATATATGCCAAGCATGATACTGGTCAGTGAAATCACAAAATGTTTAACAGGAATCAAACCAGCAAAGGATCAAGTGAAATCAGCCACACAACTACCACTCAAAACTGGCATAGCTGCCATTTTCTGAGTTAAAAAGTACAAGTGTTTCTTATGAATAAAGAAGTTTGTGAGGATCCTACCTTGACATTTTTTAAATACAGACACTATCTTTGGGTCATCCAAAATGGGTATAGCGCTTTCTCCAGGTTCAATATGAGAAGGGAAAATCAACTTACCAACCTGTTGATTTTATCAAAATCACATAATAATATTCAATTTTTAAATCTGAACAAAACAAGCATTGAGGTCTCAGATGCATAGATGGTTAGTGGAAGTCCTATAATTCTCACTGGATGAGTTTCAACAGAATTCTGGCAAGAGTGACAGATATCAAAACAACTTTTGAATGCTGTAAATCAATAAAATAAAACAATAATAAATTTTATTGGCTAATTCATTTTGACTGTTTATTAATTCTAAATTATCAATATAATTAAGATGGTCTACAATCCATCTCACGATTTGAAAAACTCTCACCACAAACATACAATTTATCCTCATAATGCAAAATGCACTTACTGTAGGCACAAAGGCCTCTGCAGTACATATAATCTTGATTACAATGACGATGGCCATTCCTGCTGTGGTCCGACAGTCAGGGAAGAACTGATCTTGAGATTGAAATCAGGGCAAAACAGCATAAGGAATGTCAGAAAGTGTTGTTAGTAACAACAGATTAACCTTAAACTAGGAAAAATAGAACTAGGTGAGTAAAATTACTCTGCTCAGTATTATGTAACTTTCTCCTGATTAACCTACATGTATCTCATGCATTCACTTTTTTTGCATCATGATCAAGAGACAGGTATTTTCAATCATAACACATTGTCTGAGGGGCAAACATAATAAGTCTTAAACAATTCTTGAGTAAATCAAATTAATGGGATGTCATGTCAGTTAAAAATCCTCCTTTGCTTCTCATAATCCGATGTTCTTACAAACCCAGCTCTTCCTTTTTTCACTAACAAGCTTAACTTGTTGTTCTAAAACAGATCTGACCCTTTGAACCCATTAATTGTGACAGGTTATTCATGGGAGTATCTGAACAGATGATAATAGAATAGAAAAGAGAAGAGAAGAGAAGAACACAGCACAGCAGAGTAGAGCACAGCACAGCACAGCACAGCACAGCACAGCAGAGTAGAGCACAGCACAGCACAGCACAGCACAGCACAGCAGAGTAGAGCACAGCACAGCACAGCAAAGCACAGCACAGCACAGCACAGCACAGCACAATACAGCACAGCAGAGTAGAGCAGAGCACAGTACAGCACAGCAGAGTAGAGCACAGCACAGCACAGCAGAGTAGAGCAGAGCACGGTACAGCACAGCAGAGTAGAGCAGAGCACAGCACAGTACAGCACAGCAAAGTAGAGCAGAGCACAGTACAGAACAGAAAAGCAGAGCAGAGTAGAGCACAGAATAGCAAGCACAGCAGAGGAGAGTAGAGCACAGGACAGTACAGCACAGTAGAGTAGAGCACAACAGAGTAGAGCAGAGCACACTACAGTATAGTACAGCACAGCAGAGTGGGACAGAGTAGAGAGCAGAAGAACAGAGTAGAACAGAGTAGAGAGCAGAAGAACATAGTAGAGCAGAGTAGAACACACTACAGTGCAGCACAGCACAGCAGAGTAGAGCAGAGCACACTACAGCACACCATAGCACAGCAGAGTAGAGCAGAGCAGACTACAGCACAGCACAGCACAGCACAGCATAGCACACCACAGCACAGCAGAGTAGAGCAGAGCACACTACAGCACAGCATAGCACACCACAGCACAGCAGAGTAGAGCACAGCACAGCACAGCCACGGAACGGCACAGCACAGTACAGCACAGCACAGCACAGCACAGCACAGCACAGCACAGCACAGCACAGCACAGCACAGCACAGCACAGCACAGCACAGCACAGCACAGCACAGCACAGCATATTTGTAGGGTTTGACACTAACCCATTTTCCATTGGAGAGTAAATTTATGTCTTGGAGAGTAAATGAAAATGAACCAGAATACTTACCCGATCTTTAAAGTAAACTTTGGGCTATCATGGAAAGAAGAATTTTCTTTTAAAAGGCTTTAGTCAAAATGTTTGCAAATGAAATGAGAAAACAACTCTCAGACATTGATTTCATTCTCAATAAGGTCAAATTTTGCCATGAATTCTCGCATTTCAACCATAAATTATTGAAGGATCAGAAAAACTCCCAAGGATGTCTGGACACAACAATAATTTACACATAGTAAGTGAATGTGACATATTGGAGATACATAGTAGTAAAGAATGAGTCTATTTTGGTTTGGTTTTACACAGACAAATACCGGTAAATGAAATACTATCAATGAGACATGGTAAGAAAAACACTGTGGATAGCAACTATGATACTGTAATCTATTTTGGAGGTGGAAAGAAAATTTTGAAATCTGCTTTCCAAAGCACAAAGTGGCGTCAAAAGTTAGTGTCGAGCCCTGAGCACAGTAGAGCAGAGCAGAGAAGAGTAGACTAGAGTAGAAAAATACAATGCAATACAAACTGTACAATACAAAATAATACCATACCATACCACACAACAACACTGTTTCATTTTTTTGAAGATAGCTATAATAACTTGATTAATTTTACCTAAAAATTTTATGCTATTAATATTATTAAGCAATATACCACAAGTTTCTTTGGTTTATAGGCTGATAAACCACACGGGATGCTGGAAGAACACTCGAAGAATTTGTTAATCACAAGCTGTGCTGTGCTGGTATATTGCTTTTATATAATAATTCAAAAGACGAGCAAAATTTCCATGAGTTTACTGGCACAATAAACCATAGCTGATTGACCAATCAGAGTGCATGCATTGATTTGGTTATTATATAATAACAAATAAATGAAGTATACAATTTATTTTGAGGAGACAATCATTAATGCCTGAAATAATTGAGAAGTGAACCTAAGATTACAAGCTTTTCTTTTTTTAACTTCACTAAATTTCACCATAAAAGAGACCAGTACATACCATCAAACATCACCATACAAAGGTCAAGCAGCATTTGTATCATGATATCCATCCATGGTTTAAAGGCTTTCTGCTTACTAGAACATCTTTGTTCACTGTCAGTCTCCACAGTGATATTTTGTGTTTGGTCACATGACAGGGTCAGCTGGTCCATGTCAATACACAAGTTTTTTTGAGAGCTTAAGTTTTGGAGGAAAGAGATCGCTGTCTTTATTGTCACCAAACAGTCCCACATACAAGATGTCTGAAGAGCAGGAGATGACTCAGCTCTAAAAAGATATCAAAAATAACAATCAGATGGCACATTTTTCTGAGATCCATGCTTGCTGATAACTGCAGTTCAAACACTATCATTAGGATGTCAGTTTAGAAGATTTTTGGACATAGTCACTTGTGTCCATATCACATTAGCTGAACAATACAACAGGATAAGAAACAAATACTCGTAATGAACAATACAAACAGTATAAGAAACAAATACTGGTAATGAAAAAAATAACAGATTAACAATCCAAACTTGCAGGGTGTGATCCACTTGGCTATTTTATAACTATTGCTGAGGAGCTGAACTTCAGAAGCACAAAGAAACTCCAGTTACTGGTCAGAGCTAGACTTCAATCTCAATGCTTCTGGATCTGATATTTAGCACCATAACCACAGAACCACACTGCACCCACAGGGAATGAACCACAACACAAACCTTGCCACTTTCCATTGCTTATTTAAACACATGCCGAGAAATTCCACCACTGAAAGAAAAATTAACTGTCTAAGTGTTATAGGAATCAAGCTAAGTGCACATTTACTTCTTCTCAAATAAATTACTCCTATGTTACTATGTTAAGGGAAACTGGGGCATCAATTGATTATCAAAAATGTAACTGCAATACTTCAAAACAAACACCACATGGCTATTTCAAAATATTTAACTGGAAAGGCTGTGGTCATGACATTCCTATGAGGATGTTACCTAGGTTGATTTTTGCTTTTTGGTCAAACCCTGAATCAAATTCTGAGGAAAATTATGTATGGTTCCTGGAATGAACTGTTGTAGTTTTTAGAGAGAAATGAGGATACTCAGAGACAACACTACCAAAAACACACACAAACTACATGTAGAGTTTTCTGTTTCCTTAAATTTGCCATCATTTCTGACATACAAGCTATGATTAATGTTCCCTGAGATTTGATTGCATTACTTTTACAACGTGACAGTGTTGGTTAACCAAAATGTCACCTTAAAGCTCAGAGCATACAAAAAATAATGAAATCAATGTTTATTACCAAAATGTCCATTGCAGAGAAGCACATCTGTTCCTAAACAATCAAAATAAATAAAAAATACTGCACATCAACCAAATGCCACTAAATCATAAAATCTGAAAAAAGTGCACTTAATTTTCTGTCTTGTACTGTTTTGTTGGCACCCATATATTGTTTGAAGACTCTGTTACTCCACCACATGTGAGTTACTTTGGTCTGAGTATGTATAAAATGCTATAAAAACTACAAAAAAATATGTATCTGCATTAACCTGTGCCAATGTGACACATAAAGCTCACTGACACTACATTTCAGCTTTGCAATAAATTGGCACAGAAAAACAACATTTTATTATTCTGATGTTATGACTGAGACTGACTGACACTTTTCATTTTGCCTTTTCTTTCACTTTGCACACATTACATGCCTATAGTTTATATCATATAATTGGCTGTTACAATGTATGTGATAAACCCCATGGTCACCTCACACTTAAATCAGTGGCTTATCCAATGCAAGCAACTACAGTCCTTGTTTTTGTTTTGGTAAGCGTTTTAGGTGACATATAATGTATTTTGCTCTGACTATCACTTTCTGAATCCTCCCAATACAAAATGCATTCTCTCCCAACTAGCCATCAGTGTAGAGCTGTAACAATGTTGGAACATTCAAGTTAATTACTCATGATATTCCAGTCACTCACTACATACATATAAACTAATGTCATATTTGTTATGGAAGGTCCCTTTTATTGGTTAAATGTAGTATCTCTTAAGCAGCATCATTTACTTACCAAGTGCAAAATACTCCAGCATATCAGATGTCATGTCTACATCATGTCTTACAGATTCATCTTTTCTCTGTAGTGTTATGAGCAAGTACATGAGGAAAGAAGATTTCTGGTTCAAAGAGTGTCTCATCAATATAAATTTCTTGTTAAAACAAGTGAACCTGATAATAACATCGTAACCACACTTAGTATTTAACCCAATGACAGTGCATTAGCACCCTCCCAGTTGTTTCAATAGGTCAGGAATGTGATGAGCCATTTCGTGTATTTGCAGAAAGGGTGTGTTGGAAAGCCGAGACATGTGCCTGCACTGCGGAGTGCAAATGTGGTAAGAGTGTTGACTACACTGACCACATCATATGAGACGTCCTCCTCAATGGGATATCTAACCTAGACATCTGCCAGGGAAGTTCTCGGAACCCAGACATTCTGAAGACCCTGGACAATGATGTGATATCACCCTGGTGGAGAACAAGGAAATGGCATGTGACACCCTCACATCATCATCTCTGTCTTCTGCCTCATCATTCCGGCACCAACAGAATCCACTGACCGGGGCCCCTGGCCCAACCCTGTCCTGAGTGGCTCAGGCCAAACAAGCAACATGCCTAGACTGCAAGAACCCCCTCAAGATCTTGACAGAGAAGGCTTGGGGCAGGAACACCAAACCCCATAATATCTGTATCATCTTCTACAGAGCTCGCTGCCTTCAAAAGCACCCAAGGCCTCTCCACCTGTTGTTCTGTCCACAGAACCAGACCAATTATCTCAAATTGTACCATTTCAATCCGTCAGAACGTGCTGATGATGCCACCATAAATTCACCCAGCCATAAATTCGCCCAGCCAAACATGGAACCTTTTGACAAATGCCCACCTGTGATACCTGCCCATCACTTCTCCACCAAGGGTGAGTGGAAACAAGCACACCTCCAAGACCACCCTAGAGTGTCAGTCACCATCTTGGGTGACACTTTTACGAAGGCCAAATATTGTAGCTCCACTCATGCGTCAAACACCCACACTGAGGTCTCAGGCATTGTGGACACTGGTGCACAGTCCAGCTTATGGTTACTGGCAGACTTTGTTAACTGCAGGTTCTTACATGATGACCTACTCCCCATCAGCCTTGGTTTGTCAGCCAATTGAGGAAGCATTTGTCACCAGGCTCACAGCAAAATCCTGGGACAGTGAGGTAGTCTATGTCAGCAGCAGTGTCGAAGCTATGTACCTGTCATGTGAGTCGCTGCTCAACCTTGGTATCCTCTCGCATGACTTCCCGTCTTTTAAGAATGAAAACAGGGCTGCCGAAAATCGTCACACAAGTGACCTTAACACACTGTGCAAGCCACCACCTATCAATGCCACGTGGTCCATCAATAATGGATGCAATGCACTGAGCACCTCATGTAATGTAATATGCTCATGCCCTTAACGTGAACCTACACCACCATGTCCCTCTGAACTGCCATTTCCCAGTAGTGAGTATACGAAGACCTTCTCCATGACAAAGCTCTCAGTATCATTGATTGAGAGCTCTATAATGAACTTATATCGTGAAGCGACTGCATGGTAATAACACAATAGCACGATGGCTCTCCTTGTTGCACAGTTCATCTTTCGTCAGTGAAAAAGTTCTGTACTCTGGAGACATTTGGTATGCAGCCGCCCTTGGACCTTGAATGTCATATCCCCATGAACATGTGAAAGACAGTCACTGATGTCTGGAATGGCTACCACAGTGTCCCCATGTGCCAATCCAATCACCACGCAACCAATTTTAGTACAGTATAACCTCGATTATCCGGACTCGTTGGGACTGAGCTGAACAGTCCGGATAATCGAGAGTCCGGATAATCGAAAATGTGAATATTAATGAGCCAAAACTGAAATTGAATGACTGAACAAGGGAAGTGTCAAATTTCACTTAGAAACAAAGAACGCCTGAGCAAATCAGAGCTCAGTGAAATGCACTGCCGTAGTACGGCACACTTGAGCTCAAAATGCGTACAGATTTGTGTTTTGAAGCGAAACAAATTCAGTTTGAACCAGAGTTTCATTACTTAATTTCAAAAGAAAAAGTTTTGCTGCAGATCTTAAATATGGCTAATTGATATTCAAGAAAAAAAAATGGGACCAGCTAAGCAAGTCCAGATAATCGAAAAATCCGGATAATCGAGGTCCGGATAATCGAGGTTTGACTGTACACCATTCGGTCTTTGGCGGTATGTTGACGCCATCCTATCAACCTTTGAGTGAAAGGAATGCTGCATCAATGACACCATACACTATGACTCCGATCTGGAACAGCACTGGTGGAAGACAATTGACCTGCTCACACACATCGGCCAGGCTGGTATTGTGCCAAACCCCAACAAAATCCAGTTCACAGAGAGGAGCATAGATTTTGCATGTTTCAGACTCAACCATCAAACCCCTTCGGAACTCTCTACAACTGATATCCAAAGTTGGTTTGGCTAACCTGTGTGACATCACAGAAGTGTTCAGACCATTCCTCACCTCCCGCTACAAGTTCTCACGGTCGGCTGAATTGAAGGAGACCTTCCAGTTGTCTAAAGCAGCTATCATTAAAGCCATCCGTCAGGGTGTGGAGATTTTCAACATGCAGAGACACACCTGTCTTCACCCCGACTGGTCTAGATGTGGTGTTGGCTACTTCCTCCTTCAGCAACATTGCAGTTGTCACTCCAACATCCCAGACTGCTTCCCTGGAGGATGGCAGATCACACTGGCTGGCTCAAGGTTCCTGTCCTCTGCACAACAATGTACAGCAATTGAAGGGGAACCCTTGGCTAAAGCCTTGGGCCCTGAGCAAACCCACTACTTCACTCAGAGCTGTGACAATCTCATTGTGGTCGCTGATCATGAACCCCTGGTGAAACTCTTTGGCAACTGCACCTCGGACAAGATCACCAACCCGCATTTGTTCCAACTCATACAGCGCACCCTCCCCAGGCGCAACTGCAACTGCTGATGCAAGGTCAAAGCACCCCTTGCTGTCAGGCTCTGAAAATGGTATCTCCCTTGGAACATCCAGCATCTGTGACTTTGCAGAGTCTGCACTGATGGCAGCAACACTCGGTACCATTTCATGGTCCCTTGTCATGCAGGAGACAGCTTCAGACACATTGCTCACCCTCCTCCTGAAGCTGATTGAACAGAGGGGCCATCAGTCTTGCCTGCAACAACCCCTTTCTAGCACCCTTCTAGTCCATTTGTGAGTCACTCTATGCAGAAGAGGATGTCCTCCTGTATCAGGACCATGTCATAGTCCCTCTGTCGCTGCGCCTGCAGCACCTCAACGCAGCTCACCAGTGAACCTCAATGAACAGCACACCCACACCATAGTTTATTTGCCTGGGTTAGTGAAGGACATCCATGAAAACCAGGAAGGATGTGCAGACTGCAAGAGAAATGTACCCTCACGGGCAGCTACATCCTCATCCCTTCACAACCCCTCAAACCCATTTGAAGACATCTTCACCCACTTCTCCACCTATGGTGGCCATCAGTAATTAGTAGTGGCTGACCAACTCTCAGGTTGGGTAGAGGTGTTTGGTTCCCCAGCAGGCACCACTCTTGCAGGCACACCAGCCTAGTTCCCCACCTTGTCCTTTTTTTGCTATGTTTGGTATAACTGAAGAGGTCTCCAGTGATAGTGACCCACAATTTACAGCAGGTTGTCCTGAGGCCTTCCTTTGGGATGTCCAACATTGTGTGTCCTCAGCCCACTTCCCTCAATCAATTGGCAGAGCATAGGTGACAATGAAAACTGCAAAGCACCTTCTAATGTCCAACACAGGCCTGACAGGCAGCCTTGACCATGACCACTTCCTGGTGTCATGCTGCAACAATGCAACACTCCTCACCCAGACTGCAACATCTCACCAGTGCAGATCATATTTGGCTGCCCCATGTGAGACACATTCTCCTTCATCAACCAAATGGAGAAGTTCTCGAATCCGCACATCTACCCAATCTGGCACCAGGGATGGGCTGCTCTCCATTCATGGATCACTTGCACCACTGAGTCCTTGAAAGAACACTCACGACCTCTCTGGCCACAACCCCTTAGTGAGAAAGTATTCTCTCAGAATCAGCAAGATGCCAGTCCAACCAAATGGGACAGATCTGGATCATAGGAGTATCATTAGGCCATGACCAGCACTGGGTAAAGGTAGATGGCTCTGAATGCCTCACACTTGTTTTTGTATTTTATTTTTTCTCCATTTAGCATTAATTATGTAACTAGTAATTACGCTGTGCAATCGTTGCTTTCTTTGTGCCTATGCTCTGGCCACCTGTCCATTGAGCCACAGCCCACAGCACCATCCCTACCCCTCCATATAGTGCCCCATCGCCTTGAAGAGTCAAGCTCACTTCCTTTGATGCCACTGCCACACTGCCAGGAGAGGTCCATATCTCAACCTACCATGGCTGAACTTCATCTGGTATCTACGGATGATCATCCACTACCTACTCTAGAGGCCCCCACTGGCTGATGGCCCTCAGTTGTCCCACCTCCCCCTGCCACCATATGCATGCCCCTGTCATGAACGTTGGCCACCAAAATGCTTCAAACCTGAGATGGGCCTTTGGGTATATTGTTGAGCCTGTCAACCTACGAAAGACTGTAGCTTTCCGGACTGTAGGGGAAAGCAGAGTTTACTACTGACAACCCGGGTCCCAGGACTTCTCTTACATAAACCCATTGACCAGGCACTCCTAAGTCGGCCATGTTTCTGTTTTGATCCTTATGAGCAATTTGGAAAACTTATTTGTCTTTTTGAATATGAGAATGATCAGTTATGAACACTACTTAAGCAGATCATTCTCATACTCATTCTTTAATCTGCAGTTCAAATATATGATTTTCATATATTCATTCTCCTACAGTGTATATTTATCTTTTTCTCACCTCATGGAGTTTGTTTACATGACCATGCTTTGTTAGCTTTGTTAACTGAAGAATGGTTCCTTCGTAATTGACATTAAAATAATCTTTGATCATCAAGAAGGCTATTTCTACATTGGGGTATTTGCCAATAAAAATTCATCTGAGAAATTTGGTTTGACAGCTCAATGTATGTGTTACAGGTTAAATTTGATCTCAGGTTATTTTTGATTTAACCCAGGTCAAAATGAAATTCCTTTGCCTCCTAACCCTAATTCTTCATGAGAAGGAATTTCATTTTGACCTAGCTCAAATCAAAAATAACTTGAGATCAAATTTAACCTGTAACATAAGTAAGACAACCTTAACCCATTGACTACCGGCTGTTTTTACATTTTCGGAGTGATTTTCCACCTATAAACGATGAATAGCAATCCTTGACTCTTTATTTGAACTACCAGGGAAAAGTGGTGCTGTCCTAAGCCACTGGAGGCTCAAGGTTTCTGAAAACGTCATTTTGACGTAGCTATTTTTTATCCGTGAAGTGACAACAATGGCCCAAGTTCGGTTTGCTTGCGATTTATGCTAAATTTACAGCCATTTTTCATCTTTAGCGGCTGCCTGATGAG
Source organism: Pachyseris speciosa (assembly GCA_016490735.1). NCBI lineage: Eukaryota > Metazoa > Cnidaria > Anthozoa > Scleractinia > Pachyseridae > Pachyseris > Pachyseris speciosa. The sequence goes on along the minus strand of JAEMWC010000091.1, from coordinate 595,376 downwards.
CATCATTAAGCGTGGCGGTAGCTAAGAGTCCACTTTCTCGAAGAATCAATCAAGGTGATGTACTTTGTTGTTGAATTTGGCTTGCTACTCGACGAACTGGGCCGGTCGAACACCTAGTACCTTTGGGACTTGACTATTGATGAATTTCTCGACCTACCGCCACATATTTTGGAATTTCTGAGTACTGAAGATGACCACAAGCAGGAATTTTTGGCAGTAGGTCGGAGTGGCTGTAGACTTAGTTTATACGTGAAAGAACTGGAAGAAGGAACGGGTGCTGTCAAATATTCTCGTCATTTCCCAGCATGCAATGTGGTCTAGATGTTGAAATTGGTGGAAAGGCCCAAATGCATTGGAACAAAAGGCTGTATCTACGCTCGGGAGGAGAATATGAACAAAAAAAGTCATTTCTAAGCTAGAAAAAGGACTGAATTTCGTTATGATGGTTGAAGTCTGGTTTTTCGGCGATGATTTCCTTAAAAAACATGAAGGCAAAAAGGGGCATTTTTGTCGTTTCTCTTTGACGTTAAAAACGGTCACTTTCGTTCTTGTCCGAACTCAAAAGGCCATATTTGGTAAAAATCGCTACGTTTCTTGCATTTATTGGATATCCAAATTTAAAGGGCATTCCATTTCGTGCTCACAACTAACAGTTAAGGCAATATTCGTGTGATTGAGAAAGTTGCAATGTTTTGAAGCATGGGAGTTTTTTATGGCCGGTTTTGATGAATTTCTCGACCTACCGCCACATATTTTGGAATTTCTGTGTACTGAAGATGACCACGAGCAGGAAATTTTGGCAGTAGGTCGGAGTGGCTGTAGACTTAGTTTATATGTGAAAGAGTTGGGGGAACGAACGGGCGCTGTCAAAAATTCTCGTTAGTTCCCAGCATGCAATGCGCTCAAGATGTTGAAAATGTCGGGAAGGCCCGAATGCACTGGAACAAAAGGCTGTATCTACGCTCGGGAGGAGAATATGAACAAAAAAAGTCATTTCTAAGCTAGAAAAAGGACTGAATTTCGTTATGATGGTTGAAGTCTGGTTTTTCGGCGATGATTTCCTTAAAAAACATGAAGGCAAAAAGGGGCATTTTTGTCGTTTCTCTTTGACGTTAAAAACGGTCACTTTCGTTCTTGTCCGAACTCAAAAGGCCATATTTGGTAAAAATCGCTACGTTTCTTGCATTTATTGGATATCCAAATTTAAAGGGCATTCCATTTCGTGCTCACAACTAACAGTTAAGGCAATATTCGTGTGATTGAGAAAGTTGCAATGTTTTGAAGCATGGGAGTTTTTTATGGCCGGTTTTGATGAATTTCTCGACCTACCGCCACATATTTTGGAATTTCTGTGTACTGAAGATGACCACGAGCAGGAAATTTTGGCAGTAGGTCGGAGTGGCTGTAGACTTAGTTTATATGTGAAAGAGTTGGGGGAACGAACGGGCGCTGTCAAAAATTCTCGTTAGTTCCCAGCATGCAATGCGCTCAAGATGTTGAAAATGTCGGGAAGGCCCGAATGCACTGGAACAAAAGGCTGTATCTACGCTCGGGAGAAGAATATGAACAAAAAAAGTCATTTCTAAGCTAGAAAAAGGACTGAATTTCGTTATGATGGTTGAAGTCTGGTTTTTCGGCGATGATTTCCTTAAAAAACATGAAGGCAAAAAGGGGCATTTTTGTCGTTTCTCTTTGACGTTAAAAACGGTCACTTTCGTTCTTGTCCGAACTCAAAAGGCCATATTTGGTAAAAATCGCTACGTTTCTTGCATTTATTGGATATCCAAATTTAAAGGGCATTCCATTTTGTGCTCACAACTAACAGTTAAGGCAATATTCGTGTGATTGAGAAAGTTGCAATGTTTTGAAGCATGGGAGTTTTTTATGGCCGGTTTTGATGAATTTCTCGACCTACCGCCACATATTTTGGAATTTCTGTGTACTGAAGATGACCACGAGCAGGAAATTTTGGCAGTAGGTCGGAGTGGCTGTAGACTTAGTTTATATGTGAAAGAGTTGGGGGAACGAACGGGCGCTGTCAAAAATTCTCGTTAGTTCCCAGCATGCAATGCGCTCAAGATGTTGAAAATGTCGGGAAGGCCCGAATGCACTGGAACAAAAGGCTGTATCTACGCTCGGGAGAAGAATATGAACAAAAAAGTCATTTCTAAGCTAGAAAAAGGACTGAATTTCGTTATGATGGTTGATTTTTGGTTTTTCGATGATGATTTCCCTAAAAAACATGAAGGCAATAAGGGGCATTTTTGTTGTTTCTCTTTGACGTTAAAAACGGCCAGTTTCGTTCTTGTCCAAACTCAAAAGGCCATATTTGGTAAAAATCGCTACGTTTCTTGCATTTATTGGATATCCAAATTTAAAGGGCATTCCATTTCGTGCTCACAACTAACAGTTAAGGCAATATTCGTGCGATTAAGAAAGTTGCAATGTTTTGAAGCACAGGAGTTTTTTACGGCCGGTTTTGGCCGGCACGGGTGCCAATGGGTTAAATAAAACATAATTTTTTTTTGATGTTGATATTTTTTATTGCTCAGCTACTTAAACAAAAGCCTTTGAGGCTAGTAACATATCAATGCTATTTTATTTGAAAACAACCATATGCTGCAAGATCTGGGGGGGAGGGTACTACTTTCTGGCCAGTACTTAGCTTCAAGGTTGAAGTTGCATGAAAGCCAGCTTGAGGGGGTGGTGATTTTAAAAACTAGACAATAGAGGTCGAGTTGGAGCCACTAGTGACAGTCAGAAGTTGATGATCATCTCATCTAGGGTAATTAAGTTTGATACTGTGGCTTGTCACGTGACCTGGCCAACTGCAAACCCAGGAGGTAACGTTAAATGAAGCCTGGCCCTGCTAAGTTACCCACCCCCCCTAGAAACTGTTTTAACTGTAGAATCTTAACTCTGACCCTGGATTTAAACTACCACCAACCATGACTTTCACTGGATAGTGTTAAAAGGACCGGTCACGTGACCTCTATTTTTCTTTGTTAACCCATTGACTACCGGCTGTTTTTACATTTTCGGAGTGATTTTCCACCTATAAACGATGAATAGCAATTCATGACTCTTTATTTGAACTACCAGGGAAAAGTGGTGCTGTCCTAAGCCACTGGAGGCTCAAGGTTTCTGAAAACGTTATTTTGACGTAGCTATTTTTTATCCATGCAGCGACAACAATGGCCCAAGTTTGGTTTGCTTGCGATTTCTGCTAAATTTACAGCCATTTTTCATCTTTAGCGGCTGCCTGATAAGCATCATTAAGCGTGACGGTAGCTAAGAGTCCACTTTCTCAAAGAATCGAGCAAGGTGATGTACTTTGTTGTTGAATTTGGCTTGTTACTCGACGAACTGGGAATTTGGCCGGTCGAACACTTAGTACCTTTAGGACTCAACTATTGATGAATTTCTTGACCTACCGCCACATATTTTGGAATTTCTGAGTACTGAAGATGACCACAAGCAGGAATTTTTGGCAGTAGGTCAGAGTGGCTGTAGACTTAGTTTATATGTGAAAGAACTGGAAGAAGGAACGGGTGCTGTCAAATATTCTCGTCATTTCCCAGCATGCAGTGTGGTCTAGATGTTGAAAATGGAGGAAAGGCCGAATGCACTGGAACAAAAGGCTGTATCTACGCTCAGGAGGAGAATATGAACAAAAAAAGTCATTTCTAAGCTAGAAAAAGGACTGAATTTCGTTATGATGGTTGAAGTCTGGTTTTTCGGCGATGATTTCCTTAAAAAACATGAAGGCAAAAAGGGGCATTTTTGTCGTTTCTCTTTGACGTTAAAAACGGTCAGTTTCATTCTTGTCCGAACTCAAAAGGCCATATTTGGTAAAAATCGCTACGTTTCTTGCATTTATTGGATATCCAAATTTAAAGGGCATTCCATTTCGTGCTCACAACTAACAGTTAAGGCAATATTCGTGTGATTGAGAAAGTTGCAATGTTTTGAAGCATGGGAGTTTTTTATGGCCGGTTTTGATGAATTTCTCGACCTACCGCCACATATTTTGGAATTTCTGTGTACTGAAGATGACCACGAGCAGGAAATTTTGGCAGTAGGTCGGAGTGGCTGTAGACTTAGTTTATATGTGAAAGAATTGGGGGAACGAACGGGCGCTGTCAAAAATTCTCGTTACTTCCCAGCATGCAATGCGCTCAAGATGTTGAAAATGTCGGGAAGGCCCGAATGCACTGGAACAAAAGGCTGTATCTACGCTCGGGAGAAGAATATGAACAAAAAAGTCATTTCTAAGCTAGAAAAAGGACTGAATTTCGTTATGATGGTTGATTTTTGGTTTTTCGACGATGATTTCCCTAAAAAACATGAAGGCAATAAGGGGCATTTTTGTTGTTTCTCTTTGACGTTAAAAACGGCCAGTTTCGTTCTTGTCCAAACTCAAAAGGCCATATTTGGTAAAAATCGCTACGTTTCTTGCATTTATTGGATATCCAAATTTAAAGGGCATTCCATTTTGTGCTCACAACTAACAGTTAAGGCAATATTCGTGCGATTAAGAAAGTTGCAATGTTTTGAAGCACAGGAGTTTTTTACGGCCGGTTTTGGCCGGCACGGGTGCCAATGGGTTAAATAAAACATAATTTTTTTTTGATGTTGATATTTTTTATTGCTCAGCTACTTAAACAAAAGCCTTTGAGGCTAGTAACATATCAATGCTATTTTATTTGAAAACAACCATATGCTGCAAGATCTGGGGGGGAGGGTACTACTTTCTGGCCAGTACTTAGCTTCAAGGTTGAAGTTGCATGAAAGCCAGCTTGAGGGGGTGGTGATTTTAAAAACTAGACAATAGAGGTCGAGTTGGAGCCACTAGTGACAGTCAGAAGTTGATGATCATCTCATCTAGGGTAATTGAGTTTGATACTGTGGCTTGTCACGTGACCTGGCCAACTGCAAACCCAGGAGGTAACGTTAAATGAAGCCTGGCCCTGCTAAGTTACCCACCCCCCCTAGAAACTGTTTTAACTGTAGAATCTTAACTCTGACCCTGGATTTAAACTACCACCAACCATGACTTTCACTGGATAGTGTTAAAAGGACCGGTCACGTGACCTCTATTTTTCTTTGTTAACCCATTGACTACCGGCTGTTTTTACATTTTCGGAGTGATTTTCCACCTATAAACGATGAATAGCAATTCATGACTCTTTATTTGAACTACCAGGGAAAAGTGGTGCTGTCCTAAGCCACTGGAGGCTCAAGGTTTCTGAAAACGTTATTTTGACGTAGCTATTTTTTATCCATGCAGCGACAACAATGGCCCAAGTTAGGTTTGCTTGCGATTTCTGCTAAATTTACAGCCATTTTTCATCTTTAGCGGCTGCCTGATAAGCATCATTAAGCGTGATGGTAGCTAAGAGTCCACTTTCTCAAAGAATCGAGCAAGGTGATGTACTTTGTTGTTGAATTTGGCTTGTTACTCGACGAACTGGGAATTTGGCCGGTCGAACACTTAGTACCTTTAGGACTCAACTATTGATGAATTTCTTGACCTACCGCCACATATTTTGGAATTTCTGAGTACTGAAGATGACCACAAGCAGGAATTTTTGGCAGTAGGTCAGAGTGGCTGTAGACTTAGTTTATATGTGAAAGAACTGGAAGAAGGAACGGGTGCTGTCAAATATTCTCGTCATTTCCCAGCATGCAGTGTGGTCTAGATGTTGAAAATGGAGGAAAGGCCGAATGCACTGGAACAAAAGGCTGTATCTACGCTCAGGAGGAGAATATGAACAAAAAAAGTCATTTCTAAGCTAGAAAAAGGACTGAATTTCGTTATGATGGTTGAAGTCTGGTTTTTCGGCGATGATTTCCTTAAAAAACATGAAGGCAAAAAGGGGCATTTTTGTCGTTTCTCTTTGACGTTAAAAACGGTCAGTTTCATTCTTGTCCGAACTCAAAAGGCCATATTTGGTAAAAATCGCTACGTTTCTTGCATTTATTGGATATCCAAATTTAAAGGGCATTCCATTTCGTGCTCACAACTAACAGTTAAGGCAATATTCGTGTGATTGAGAAAGTTGCAATGTTTTGAAGCATGGGAGTTTTTTTACGGCCGGTTTTGGCCTGCATGGGTGCCAATGGGTTAACAATAATCTTGGAAAATATTCAGAAGATATTGATACCCCTCCTATGAAAGGTTTTGTGAGTGGACCACCACTGTTTTGTAAATTGATTCATACTTTCCTTAAAAAACTTTGGCTTTTGACACCCAAGCCCCCTTCCCCTCTCCCTTGAGACTTTCCTTCCTTAGGGGAGGTACAGATATTTTCTGGAGCCATGTCTTTTGCACTTCATGTTTACATGTATTTCCAACATTTCAAGTCAGTGAACACAAATAAGAATTCCAATGCATTTTTCTGAACAACCCCACCTCCACCACACTTACCAGACTAATGGCATCCTTTGAAATTCTTAACTTGTTTAAAACCACAGCACTTAAAACATCAGATGACCAATGTTTAGGCAAATTATCAAAGATACTGTAAACAATAAACATCAAAGTGAAGAACATAAGTGAAAAAACAAGAATACAGAATACAGCACAGATTGGTCAATATCTAACAAACTTGCAAGTGGTTTCAGATTTACAAGGCTCTCCAAATGTTTTCACATGAGATGAATTTAGGAATTGCGCTGTGACTTAACCATAGGTGAATATCAAACTACCCTCTGCAAGGCTGTAAGAAATTGCCATCAAAGGTGCTAAAAGATATGTGAGAATGAATTCCTAATGCACACCTTTCCCTTCCAGTCCTTGGAATGTCCATGGCAAAATATCAAGATAATGTACTGTAACTATACATATTTATATACTGTAAAGGTATTTAGCTCCATCCCAAAGGTCACGAAATTCTATTAACCTTGCCACAGTTCTTCTGGAAGGGTTTTTTATGTCACATATCACAAACACTTCAGCCAGAAAATTCATGCATTGGTATAAGCTACTGGATGGTGATGCCTGTTTATTGCATTCTGTATCACGAAGAAGAGTTCCAGCCTGAAACAACATAAACAATTATACAACATGAGCAACTTTACAGGAGACTCCATGAAGAAGCAATAACAAAGAAAGGTTTATTCTCATCATGCCACTTTCCCTGCCTTAGATGAATTCTCCGTAATGTTTCCGAAGTCTTATGATTGTTATTTATGAAATGTTTCGTGGCCTATGGTAACTTCATTACTGGCTTCTAAATGTGCGCTCTTGAATATCAATGAACAATGGAAACCTCGATGCAGCAGCTGGCCAGTTTTCAAAGTCATTTTATAAGGTAGAGATTTTACTTAAAAATGATAATGATAATGATATTAATAATTTTAATCTGCCCCAGCCTGCAACCTGTCGCTCGCTAGAATTTTTGACTCGACAGCCAGCAACCTTTTAGGCCACAAGTCCAAGAACCCTTTTTCGCCTCAAGTCCAAACACACCTTTCGCTATCCAAACTTCTAGCACGGCAACCTTTGACAAATGGCCCAAAACTAAGGACAGCATGCCGCTCTTTAGACAAGAGTTGCTTTGAGACTTTTTGCTGGTTCCGCCTGGCTCCTAACCTGTACTCAAAAACCGAGAGTCAACTTATATCTCTTCATGATTTGGCAAGCACAAAAAAAAATGTGCCTGGTTTCTTTCAGAAGTGCTAGTGACTTGTTGGTCTCCAGACTTAATGATGTCTTTCAACCACTAGGCGGGTAGGCAAACATAATGTGCAGGGTCTTCCTTTTCAAATGAAGTTGCAGTCAACTTGAGCAAGGCAGGCAGACAATAGTGGGTGTGTTAGTGCGTTATTTTGTTTTTAAGATCAAAAAACTATTGACAGAAAGGATTCTTTGTTGCACAATTGCCAGCAACTAAGCTGTTCAAAGGTGGCAAAAATCACCGGTCGCCTGTTGAAAAGGAAAACCCTCAATTAAGTCAAACTAGCAATCAAGAGGTCTTGCAACCACATACAGTAAGTTTTGTATCAATCAATGTTTTAACTGCCAAACATCACACTATCCAGTCCAGTTTCAGTTTTAATCTGCACATAACCCTAGTAAAAAAGGACCTGGAATTCCCCCGGGGTCCAGACAGGATTCCACCCAGAATCCGGCAGAATTCTGGGTGATTGAACATGGAATGCTGGAGTACAGTGGAATGCCAGGTCCGGAATCCCAGAGTCCAGTGGAATTCCGGGTTAGCGGTGCCTGGAATTCCGGAGTCCAATTAAATGCCAGGTTTGGAGTTCTGGAGTCCAGTGGAATTCCAGATGATTGAACCTGGAATGCCTGATTCCAGTTGAATGCCAGGTTTGGAATCCTGGAGTCCACTAAAATTCCAGGCGCCAGTTAAATGCCAGGTCTGGAGTCCGGTGGAATTCCAAGTTAGTTGCACCCGGTATTTCTCAGTCTGACAGAAGGCCGGGTCTGGAGTATAGTGTTATTCCTGTGTGGCAGAAGGATTGCAGCTGTCTCCACCAGGGAGATCTCAGAGTCTAAAAACTGGATTATGGACTGGCGGTCTAGTGATTATTGCCCATATGGAAAAGTCTGGCCTCTGCAAAGACTAGCAGGAAAAATTTACAGGCAAAAGTATGGAAAATTAAAACCAAGATTACTCGCTTTCTAGCTCAGCTGTATCCCTCAGATTTAAAAACGAATAATGTTAAGGCCCTCCAAATTACCTTCACCATTCAAAGATTCTCATTCCCTGTCACTGATTTAGCAGGAGCACACTCCCAGAGCACGCTATCAGTGCAGACCGAGAAATGCGGTCACCACAACTACCGTGATAACTTATCACAGACAGTAGATGGATTCCTTTAGTTTAGTTTAGCCCTTGAACTACAACCTGAGGAACTCAGACTTTCATGTTCAAAGGGTAAAAACTGTTAAATACGGAAAGCATTCCCTCAGATTTTTTGGGCCATTTTTATGGTCAAAATTGAGCATGAAGGACAGAAACGAGACCTCTTTAAGAAGGTTTAAAGTAAATATAAGGAGAAAAGATCTGAGCAAATTAGTTAGTGATAACGCATGCAAAGGGTGCCACCTGTGTAACTCATAATTCGTAAACAAATTATTATAACTAGTAGAGTCGATATATTATAAAATTGTATATATAGTTTTTTTATTGCTTGTGTATTTTTGAAGTATATTGAATATTGTGTATATTTGAAGTAGTTTTTAGAATAGTTAAATTTTATCATCCTATAGTATTATGTATATATATTTATCATTAATAAGTAATTTAAGTAGTGTCCCCGATTAGTAGGCCTGAGGGCAAGCTAGAAGATTAGACACTCAAATAAAGTTGTTGATTGATTGATTGATTGAAAGTCCACAGCTCCACCAGGCATTAGTTTTACTCCCATCCAACATTATGAAGTCAGTCCGCTGCAAGGTAAAGTTTTATTTCATTTTGTACAACACTTCTATGGCGTGTATATGTTTTCATCAAGATAAAAGATAGTGAAGTGCATTCCACGATGTTGAGAAACTGAACTGATCTTTCACATTCAAAAAACATGAGGGGTCCTTTTAATCCGAAAGTAATATTCTTCATTGATGAGAAGACAATAGTAGACACAATTCTTTAGAATTACAATGGTGAGTGTTAAGTTCATGCAATTCACTGGATTGTAATAGGTTGAAAATTTATTACTTGGTCATCAGCAAACATGAATTTTAATCTTGGAGCTGAACAAAATTAACTTAAGTTTAATTTACTGATCGATAAAAACCCTTTTATACCATGGTAGACAGTTTGGCGTAATTTTGCAATAGATGTACTAATAAGCTGACAATGTTAAAGAACAAACTCCCCTTGTAATGCGCATACTGGTGTTTTGTTATGATTTTATACAAAGATGTTAGCCTCATTACATCTGTACTTTGGCTTCATTTGGTGTTATAGTCAACAACAGCCCCGGGCCATAGGGAGGAAACGTACATGTTTATAGCCAGCCTGCCAAGTCTTCTCCTTAAGCCTTACTTAATTGCTTTGTAACCCATAAAGATAACCAGTTTCACACCATATTTGCACTACTCTGTGCTGTGCCAGGCCTTAAAAAGTTCTCCCACTGGAAGTTCCCCAGAATACGGACGAAATAACGGCAATAAATCCGGTGGAATTCCGATCCAGCAGTCCACTGGAATTGTGGATGGGGTTCACCAGAATACCAGCAGAATGCTGGCAATAATTTCGACAGAATTCCGACCCGGCATTCCATTGGAATTCCAAAAGTGGTTCCCTGGAATACCGGCAGAATGCCCAGAATAATTCCAGCGGAGTTCCAATCTGGCATTCCACTGGAATTCCGGATGAGGTCCCCCGGAATACCAGCAGAATGCTGGCAATAATTCCGGCAGAATTCTGATCCAACATTCTATTGGAATTCCAGATGAGGTTCCCTGGAATACCAGCGGAATGTGGGCAATAATTCCGGCAGAAAATTCCACTCCGACATTCCGCTGGAATTCTGGTTTAGGATGTCCAGAATACTGGTGGAATACCAGGGGCAATGCCAGCAATAATTCCGGTAGATTCCAGCAGATTTCACCTGGAATCCACCTGGAACCTACCCGGAATTCCGGAAGTCCGGGCTGGAATTCTGGCAGAATCACGCCGGAATTCCAGGCAAAAAAGTCGACATAGGTTGTTTTTGCCCCCTGGCCTTTCAATTTAAATTCAAACTTTAACCATAATTATTCAAATTGTAATGTATATAAGCAGAGGAAAACACAACAACGTATTAAACTGGTGATGGCATAACTCATGCTGACTAACATGTCTTTGAAAAGTTGTCTCGTGTGTTTGAATTAGGGTAATTATATTTTAACTTAAAAGTTTGCATCATGTTTGAAATTTACTGTCTGTCAGTTTAAAACATATTAAATTATTTCCTTTTCTTGACAGAAGACACTTAACATGTTCTTTCACTTACAACAATCACAGTAGTTATTGAAAACTGGGTCTAAATGTTGTGGAAGAGCAAGTTTGAGATCCACTTCCACAGTGTGAAGACAGTTACTGTAATTTGATCAGTTGCATTGAACATTGTTAGTAATGCATAATAGTCATGCTTTGGATCAGCTACCAGGGTAATGTTAAAAGTACATTCTCCCTTGTCTTGTCTCTTCATCAAGGCTTACAAGTTGTAGTTAGTAGGATGTTAAGATTTAATCTATTCTCTTGTGGAATGATCTCAACCGGAACAAAGTGACTATGAAGTGAAGAGACTGCCCACCTAAGTGCTAATATATTTTATTATCAAAGCAAATCATTGCAGTAATTTAAAACAATTATTTGCTCATTTGGAAGTGAACATAAAAAAATAATGACTTTTCATACCTTTTTAAGCAATGCACATTGCTTAATGCTATCGTCCTCTTTCAAGCATTGGGAAAAAAGGCCTGACACCTCAACCAAACCTCCTGATTCAGACATTCCTGACAAGAATTCATAAAACAAAAATAAACATCAATTATGAACCCCGTGTTGAAATCAGGAAGTACAGTTGTATTTCAACCAACAAATAAAAGTCACATACTTTGTAAGTTCAAATCAAGATTTAAAAAAAAAATGAATCCCTTCTTCAAGTTAATACTACACTGTATATAATCCTATGGCTTAAATTTGACTCTGATAAGATGATAGGGTACAATAATCAATAATAATGATAAAGATAATCAATACAATGATTGATTAACGCCGATCTTCTTCCAAGAGTTGCAAGATTGTCTGGTGTCCAACGTGTTATAAGACTTGTTTGAGGACTGCAGTTCTACATGAAGCAAGGAACAGTGAATTTAGTCCTCAATAACTTGCACTTACTTTTAAGCTCCAGTCTGGTAGTTTCACTGACTAACAATTCCTGTCTGAAAGCTTTCTTTTGCTTCTTCATTTTAAATTAACTTAAAAAACACATAAACAAATCCCCAAACGTGCACGTGCAAGCTCCCAAGCCAAGCTTTGGAACTTTAGGACGATAATTTAACGTACCCACCCACAATGCGAAACAGCCGCTGACCAAAGAGCCTGCGTGACGGCCATCTTGGTCGGTATCGGCCGGTATAACGTCATCCTTTTTCATTTTCAGGGAAATCGTTTGTTGGTTTAGGCAAAGGATTGGCCTGGAATATGGGCTCTTCTCTTAATGGTGATGTCCCTAGTACAGAGTGTGGAGGAAAATCATTGACGAGAGAGACAGACCAAGTCGAGAAACCTGTCGTCGGTAAAAGTAGCCTTCCATTGGCCTCGCGTCTTATTTTGTACGGCTTGTGTGGTCTCTTCGCTGAGGTCATGTTCACTGCTACATGGTATTTCGTTGATTCTGTGAAGTATCGCCATGGTTGGAAACTTCATGGCTGTACGTCTGTATGGTCGTTCCCAATTTACGCCCTGTCCTCGTTAGCTGTGGAGCGAATGTTCCTACTCATGAATGGCAGAGTTCCATTGCTGGTGCGTGGCCTAATATACGTCTTATGGACATACCTGTGGGAATTTTTTACCGGGCTTGTGTTGCGGCAGTTTAACGCATGTCCTTGGGATTACAGAGGATACACACATTTTAACATCATGGGATTAATCACTCTAGACTACGCACCTCTTTGGTTCATCGGTGCACTGTTGCTTGAAAGTGTTGTCATTCAAAGTGCCTTACAGCTGCAATATACAGCAATAGACAGCAACAAAAAAGCAAATTAATTGCTTTAATTCTCAGAGCATTTTTGACAATGCCCTTGTGTGAAATAACAGAGTGTATCAATCTAAGGAAAATTCATTCTTAAAAATTCAGTAATGAACACCTTTTATGACTATCATCAAGTGATCAGCCACAAGTAGCACTTAAGGTAATTCCCTACAATTGCATGGCGCATCCTTACTGCGCATAATTTATGGCGTCATTTAGCACGCGCACGAGCGTGCGCGCATTAGAAACATGGCGTATTTGCCTTGACATTGACTGTTTGCCAGCCGAAATTTCCCTTTGCGGTCGTGTTGCAAAGAAACGAGCACGGTGACCCCCATTTTTTATTTCATAATTGCAATGAGAACAGTATCCTCAATGAGTGAGAAAAAAATTAGCAGAAATCTATGGCTACTTTTTTGGCAAATGAAATAAATTCTACAGAGGGAGACATAACGGGCCCAATAGCGCATGTCCAAATTATGTTTCCTTTAAAGGATAAAAAATGCAGCGTATTTGAAGACATTTTTTCTGGGACATAGGTGAATAAACAATCAAAGAAAGTCAAACTCTGTGTGATATAACACGGAAATAACCGTATGTGTCAGCATTGTGGCGTGAAAACAAGTATGGTGACCCCCTCTTTTTATTACGTTTTTAATATCTCCTTGAGCTGTAACAACAGCATACCAAGTTTCATCGGAAATCTATGACAGGTTCTTTTACTAGGGAATCACCTTAACCTCCAACCCTTCATAGACTTGTTGCGATGTGAGTTAAGTGAACCTGAAACAGTCATAATTTATCACTCCAAACATTTAAGGACCCATAAATGGTATTCATCTGTAGCAAATATTATGGTTGATCAAATGCGCATTAAATTAATTTCATGTGACAAATGTCCTGCACACTGCTGGGATCAGAATGGGCAGAAAAAAGGCCCTGGTAGCTCAGTTTACACAGTCTTGCATAGTCCACTGACACTAACAAATCACAAGTCTCTTTGTCTTTCTTTTATCACTATTTTCTCCTACTGATGTCTCCTTGCTCACTTGAAAGCATTTTTCATCACTGCATTTTTCATGCAGGATGTTCATCTGTCAATATTAGATGTGTTGGTGGCACGAAGACATGAAATACACTTGATTTGTCACCGGTAGTATGGACCAGACATGTGCCTACTCGTTACGGCCCTGACCCCATCTGGCATAGCAACCAGAAATTCGGTTTTTGACAGACCAAAAAACGTTACGATAAAACACAAGGAAAGGCAGTTCAACCACCGTTGCCTTAATAAATAGATCCATGGCAAAATTTGTTCTTCAGGCAAACCGTTTTCACCTTTCTCTTCTGCAGAGCTACCTCTCAATCAGGCGATAACAATTGCAGCCTTACACAGCTACGGAATTGGCTTCTAAAGAGACTTTAGTGCTACGTGGGGGGCGCGCGAAGACGAATTTGGTTTACTGTTTATAGACGGAGTTGATAATGTAAATTGGCCACCGTAAAGAGATTCAAAAGCTGACATTTCAGAGCGAATCTAGTAGTTGACTGAGTTGTGCTTGGTTTATGCTGTTGGTGGAGGCATGATAACACAGTAAACAACGACAAACTAGGCAAATGAATCAAAGGCTTCTTTGAGCCAACTCGTTCATACAGTGAAATCTCCCCGTAACAAAAGCTGTTGCCCCGATAGAAACACGAGCACAATTTAGAACGATGTTGTAAAACTTCTCCTGGATGTAGCTCGCAAAACCTTTCATTAGGTTGAGTGACCAACGGAAATGCAACTGACAACTCAAACATAAACAATGCCGCGTCTAAAAACTATTTTACAAGGACAAATCACAATTTTAACACTAGGAACAGATTTTCATCAGTTGAACTTCCGAAAATGAAACTGGAGTTTGGTCGACAAAGTTTTTCCTTTTTAGGTGCTCTTATTTACAATAGTTTACCGTTAGAGATCCGGAAACTGAACTCCAGAGTCTTATTTGGGTAAAAAGTCAACGAACATTTTTATTTGTACTTTTATATAGTACCGCTTTTTACTGCTGTATTTTCCACCTGTACATTTTACATTTTTTTACTTTTGTAGTATTTACAGGACCCCTTTGATAACAGTACTATTTGTACTGATGGGTTTATCCTATTTAAATATTCATTTATTATTATTATTATTATTATTATTATTATTATTATTATTATTATCCTGAACACATACTGCTTCGCAGTCTGGCGGGGTCGATATTGTTTACAAACGAGAACCAAGACCTTGTTTAAACTTTCAATGCAAGCCCTTAAAGCCGGTTACAGACGAGCAAGTTTTCCTTGACAAGTTTTGACTTGACAAACTTTATTTGCTGGTGTGTAAAGGAAAAATTGTCAAGTTTTTCCTTGACAAGTGCACTTGTTCAAAAACTAGCATGCTAGTTTTTGAACAAGTGGACTTGTCAAGGAAAAACTTGACACATTGCAGAACTTGTTCGTCTGTACGGGTTGACAAGGAAAACTTGTCAAATAAAATGATGTCCGCTGTGTAATTGAATTGCTGGCTACCGTGAATACTTGCCAAAGAAAACTTGTTCGCTCGTTCACACCAGCAAATAAAACTTGTGAAGGCAAAACTTGTCAAAGAAAATTTGTCGTTCATAAATATGAGCAAATAAAAATTGTCAATGACACTTGTCAAGGAAAACTTGCTCGTCTGTAACCGGCCTAACTTTACCTTATCGACACTAAATACCAGCCGCAAAATACATTTGGGGCAGTTGAGTTACAAGAAAACAACGCGAACTGACATCTATTGTAGTCATGTCTAGTGAGATTCTCGTGGGTTCAGTAGCGATTGACGGTTTTGACTGCAATCTAAAACAGTATGAAATAAATTATCAGAATTATAGTGAGACCTGCGCAGTTACGTGGCACGAATTCACTAGCCAAGCTACAGAATACTGCGTGAAAGATTTGGGAGTGGGAAAAGTCCCAAAATGTAGCTGTTTCTTTCAGAAGTTCTTCCAGCTGCCGTAATAACATAGACGTGCTAAACAAACAAATTTTATCCGACAAATGGCGTAGAAAATCAAATACTCAGCCTTTTTCGCACCATTTTGTGACGTCTCTTCCGTTTCCGTCCAAAAAAACAAAATCCCGTCTTCACAACAACTCATTCCATGCGTATACGCGCATGAATGAGTTAAAAACGTTCATCGAACCCGTGGGAATTAAGATTAATTGTTGTTCTGATTACTTTCTCGGGTTTCTGTGTCACCTTGGTGCAAAGAAATGTCAAAAACTGCTATATGTTCAAGAGAATAGTTTATTACCTTTATCACATCTATTGATAAAACCAACTTTGTTTTCTTACGGCAACTATGACGAAAACAGCCTGCGAACAGACTTCACCCCGGGACGCCCTTCCGACCAAGTGCATCCCGGGAAGCCTGTTCGCAGTCCCTCGAAAACACATATTCGTGGGTTCAGTTCGTTTACAAGGTGTGGCCAAATTATCGAAGAACATAATTAGAAGCAGTGGTCTTCAATTTTAGAACGAGAAAGAAAGGCATATGCTCTTGCTCTCCTTAAAAAATGATTTTGGTCATTTCGCGTTGTTATTTTGCAGAGGACGGCAAAGAAATACGCTATCACTTATAACGCAAGTATAGAGCTCTTCTTTTCGCTGTTTTTTAAAATTTCACTTACACGGTTGGTGTAAACGTAATTTGAGAAGGGCTTTTATTGGTGGTCTCATCGCTTAATGATGAAGAAGTAGCTTTTTCTAAAAAAAACATACTAAATTAAAAACTAGAGTGCACAAACTATACCCTATTTCAGACCAAAATGATAAAAATCGATACCCTATTTCAGACCAAAACGGCTAAAAAACCATACCCTTTGGGGCCACACATACCTATATCGCCCATATAAGGGAGTACCCCCTCTCCGCTCTCCCCCCCCGCCCGGGACCCAAAGCCTGACGATTATGCAAAGCCAGCCTAATCTGAGTCCAACAAGTGCTTAGGTGGCCAGTACAAACATTGCAATTCCTCAGGCCCACCTCTCTCCTAAGGATTCCGGCATTTCTAGGCCAGTTCATTGGGAACTTTGGTCTTAGCGATAAGCCATGTTAAGCTCCGTGCAGAGCGTAGTCGTCAGCTGACTTAAGAGTGACCTCTCAAAAGTATCTATCTCCAACTGAAAGAGATGAAATTGAAAGTAAACTTACCTTTGAAGAATGTAAGGAAATCTTGAAAACGTTTAATTTAGGTAAATCGCCAAATTACAAGAGATTCCCGGGATTTTACTTCTACTTGATTTTAAAAAAGCCTTTATACAATCGAATGGTCTTTCATCAAGCAAACTCTTAAGTTTTTCAATTTTGGTCCAAGTATTTGACAATGGATTTCCACCTTTCATGCTAAATCTGAGAGTTCAGTCTTGAGCAACGGCTTTACTACAGACTAGTTTTCTTTGTCCAGAGGAGTTAGCCAAGGTTGTCCCCTGTCGCCGTATCTTTCCATTTTAGCAGTTGAAATCCTAGCAAGCAAGATAAGACAAGATAAGAAAATTCGTGGTATAAGCACTTATGGGCATGAATACAAAATTAGCCAATTCGCCGAGTACACCTTATTGTTTTGCAAAGATCTATCATCTGTTGAAGTTGCGATGACTGTTATCACAGACTTCGGGGCTATTTCTGGATTAATGCTTAACCAATCAAAAACTAAGGCCATATGGTTAGGCTCTTGGCGCAACAATAATGATGCCAAGCCCTTTAGTTTTACATGGTCAAAGGAACCAGATAGGGCTCCTGGGATCTTCATTTGTTATGACTACAGATTCAGACGCTCTGCAATAAACTAGCTTCTAGCTGAGGTAGACCACTTATCTTTAAGTGCTTGGGAATACCGCAACTGGTCTATTCTGCGTCAAGCTTAAAGTCTCCTCGTTCTAATTGTGTCTCGGTTGATTACAACCTGTCATTTCAATTTCATATGTAATAACAAACCTGATAAAATTAAAAGAGAAATAATGTATTCTGATTATTCAGAAGGTGGGCTACTGGTTCGCGGATTTCTAGGTTTCTCAGAGAACTCAACTGTAGCACAGAATCTTGGAGAATAATCCCTGATTTCCACTTCCAAAGCTGCAGTGGTCTTCACTAACTTATGCTTTGCAATTATGATAAAGAAATACCTCGATAATCTTGGATTACCTCCTTTCTACAAAGAAACCCTTCCATATTTTTCAATTCGTGCAAAGTTCAGTATAGCGTTTATTTCATTTTTTCTTGGCGCGTAAGCTTTAAGGCAGGCTCCTTAAAGCTAATCGCTAATCGAATCCCTGTACGGTGTTATTAGCTAACCGAATCCCTGTACGGTGGTCAATTTACATTATCAACTCCGTTGATAAACCAAATTTTCCTTTCAAAAATGACGAGCTTGATAGCGAGACCCAGAAGTACAAACAACAGGTCTGTTGAAATTCTTTTCTTGTTGTCTAGACCTGAAGTCAAGCTCAAAAATTTTCCGCTTAAGGTACCAAAGGGACCTGTTGAATTCAGTCTTCCCTTGAAATTGTTAGCGTGTTTTTGGTTTTCGCCACTTCCCTTGTATTGTTCAAATGCTTCAAAACTCTGTTTGCGTGGACTGTTCAATAATACAACAGTTAACTCTCTCGGCCACCGCATTTATAAAACCTCGCGTGAATTTTCAGACAACTGAACACTGCACTCATAATCTGTCGTTAGCTATCACACTCGCAGTGCAGTTAGTCATATTTCACCCGTGGTGTTATTGTTGGTGATATAAATTTAGTATATAATTTTTTTTTTTTGTTTTTTTTTTGGCAAGAGATTTCGTGATCAGTCGAGTACGATTTTTAACAACCATTACACTGAGGTCCAAAAACTTACATTGTGAAATCAAGGAATTAGTTATGAGGGTAACGGTACTTTAGTGTTAAATCGTCATCTCATGTGTATACTGTTGTTTCCCGAGAGAACGAGTTTTTCTACAGTCGAATAGTAAGCGACCGTCTCCTACAAGCGACTGATTCCGGGGGTGGTCGCATATGTGAGAGTCAACTATAAATTATATGCAAAAAAAGAAACGTCTAAAATATTTTAAGCCAACCTAAAATCCCTTTAATTTATCGTTGGTCCCATTATCCGATAAGCGTGTTGCTTTGGATGTTTTATTCAGTCATAACTATGTGAAATAACGAATTGTTTAATTTTTACTGTACAAGAGAATTAAACGCCAGACTAGTACAGTATACTGAGATGGCGTGAATTTACTGCTGAATAGCTCTCGACTATCATAATAGATTGGGCCACAATTTGCATAACATAACATTCAACAAAAAGAAACCAAATTAAAGGCCGGTTTACACGCTACAATTTGTCGGGCCGATTTGTCCGCCCGAAGGTGTCGGGCGAGAACCGTACTGGTCTATTTTGACGCCCGATTCTGGCCCCGACATGAAACGCAAGAGAGAAAAATTTTCTGAGACTTCGAGTCTTTGTAAAGCGGTCATTCTGTTTCACATACGTAGTAAAGGTTGCACATACGTAGTAAAGGTTGCACACTGACGAGCACTCAAAAATGATGGACGAACAAGGTGGTGTTGAGTTGGTCTATTTATTAACTGGAGCAGCGACAGCGTATTTACTAATTATTGCTATGGCATTATGAAAAAAAAAAAAAGAAAAGAAGAAGGAAACCACATTGTGCTTGGGTCAAAAACTGGCATCGAACAGAAGCTGGGGCTTTTTACCAGCTGATGAGTCAACTGAGAATCACTGATCTTTATATCTCTTTTATTTCGATCATGATAGTCTTTATCACATTTGTTGTAAAGGCACGGGTACTTGGTCCACTCTGCGATTAACATCTCTTCATCAATAGACCGGGCCCTTGCCTTTGCCTTGCCCTTCTCTCCTCTTGACGTCCGCCATATTGAATGCCTGTCAAGTGTTTTTTGCGCATGGACACGCATACCCTTTCAAAGCATTTGATTGACGCAGTGGTTTCTTTGAGAATGTCGGCCAACTTCCAAAAATCTGTGGCAGTGCAACAGATATTTGGAATCGGACCGATTTTCATTTTTACAAATCGGCGGAGAATCTGGAGTCAAAATAGACGTACGATTCTCGCCCCGGCACCGTCGGGCCGACAAATCGACCAAACAAATCGTAGCGTGTAAACCGGCCTTATGACAACCGTTATCGTAAAAATGCAGAAAAAAAACGTTTGTAACAAACATAACACTACCAAAAATAAAAGCAGCCAATTTCAAAAGCGAGAAAAAGAGAAAACAAGAAAATAAATTTTTCTCAGTTTAAAAAAATGGAAATACCGAGCTTATAAATAAACATTAGACTAGAGAATTCGTTTCTTTATATACAATTAAATTCGTTAAATAACAAAATACGGTCAGTTTCCATTTGAAGATATCACTGTTTCAATAATCTACAGCACTTAATATATGCCATCTTTTCCTGGGTTGACCTTTAGCTTCTATCATTTCTTTCCAATGTGCTTCTTCATCTTCTCCTGTGTTATCACGGCCCATAGAAAACCACCCAATGATCTCCTTCCGCCTCATCTTTTTGATGTTGACCACGGAAAACATAAGGCTTACACTGGGTAGTTCAAATTCAATAATCTGGAACACGAAGTTTTCGTTGTACTCTGGGTCGCACATGCTGCGGCGTATTGATGTTTTGCTCTTAGAGAGTTGCTGTCCAATGGAATTAAACATCGCCACTTTCACGTACGTATCTGGAAAAAAATCATCACAGTACAATTCTTGAGTTACTTCGGTTAAATTTGATTGATTTTGATTTAAAACATAAATTCAGTTGACTCTTGAAGCGAGTTCTTACTTTATATGAACTGGACCAAGTATGAAGCCAAGACAACCTTTGTTTTGGCAATGAGAACTTCTGTGATAACTTTACATTTGTTTATATGACAAGAGTGATTTGTGTTTGTTGCGATCATCTGGCCGAAAAGGGCCATTTTAAGTGCTGTGATTTTGTTTATCAGCTGGTCATCGAATCAGTCACATATCCCAGCAGACGCAGCTACTTTCCCTCTTTGTTCCCCTTGTTTTCTAATGATTTACACCTGTTCCTTTTTTTCTAGGGAGCGGTGGGGGGTGTAAACGAGTGTTTTTCCTTAAGATTGATCAACAGTCAAAAAAAAAAATGTTCTTTCTGCTATGAATTGCAGTTGTACAACCACCAGTGAAAACGACGTCAATGATTTCACGTGACTTTTCGTCATACGGGATCACCCACACCACTGCCTCAGATTGCTTCACCTCTTTCCCCTTCGTTATCTGAGTGTTCGTACTCAAATTAAAGTTTGAGTGTTGACTGAAAAAGCCAGACAGCGGCTTTCATCTTGTGAGACTTTGTTATAATCTCTTTATTGATAGTTGTTAGTTGTCTTTGATAGTTTTTAGTTATTTGGCTTTCAATGAGGACAAAACATTGCTTTGCAGCCTCACAGAGTGATGTGTGTTCTTGGTGAATGCTATATGGTGCACGATTTGATTCACATTATCAAGAATATATGTTTCAACAGGCTGTGTGATGAGGAGTGGAATCTCTGATCGGAACGCCCACAGTTAAAAGGCTTCAAAAAATATTGAATAAGTTACTTCGTAGCGTAAAGGGAAACCAGAAAACATAAATAGAACAAAAATTATTTCACCTTTATTTCATATTTAGCTCGCTTAGAGCTACGTGAGTGTTACACTGCGTTGCACTGAAACTTTATTGAAAATCTGATCTAACTGGTGGGTGGGTGTGACTTGGTTTCCTGACCCCAGGTGGGGAAGTTAAAAAAGAATTGTTGTTTTAACGTCTAACGAAATGGCCCGGCAAGGCTTACATAACGAGAAAAAGTATTCTAGTTGATTAAAACATTTTTAATTATTATTAATTAAGGTAATATTTAATGCTTTTCATATCTGGCTCAAATTATTATTTTAATTCATAGAAAAGTTCCCCTTCAGTTGATTATTTTCATTTTACTTTGTAGTTTTTTTTTATTTCCGGGTGTTTCACAATACTTCACTTTTTTTTTACAAAAAAAAAACTTTATTGTATGGTAATTTATACTAAATTATGCATCTGCTAAAGTGTGCCAGCGACTTATAGTTTGTTCTTTTTCTTGAATCATGTCGTTCCAGTGTCGGATTTCTTCTTGCCCGCTATAATTTTTTCCCAGTGAAAACCAGCCAATCATCTCCTTTTTCTTCCTCGCCCTTGATATTGCAATAACCGCAACAGTCAAAGTGACCAGCTGCAGATCTTTCTCTGATATTTCATACATGAAACTCTCATTGTACTCTGGATCAGCCATACTCTTCCTAATGGTAGTTTTACTTTTTGCAACTTGCTTGCCAGATGATGACAACAAAGTCACTTTCACGTATGAATCTGTTAGTGAATGAGAAATTGTGTCCGTTACTTACAAGATGGGGATGCTTGTAATTTAATGAGGGTTTAATGTTCGTTATTTTAAAAATATTATTTAAATGAGGCGGTGGGTTAATAGCTTCAAAAGCGAATGTAATCATGAAGCGCCAGATTTTTGTTTTATGCATAGTATTTGATATTTTGAGTACGTAACTACGTTATATCAAAAAATACGTAAGACTAGAAAATCAGTTCCTTGTTTTTATCAAGCTTTGGTTTTGTTATTCACCTTGTTTGTCTTAAGGTGTATGACGTTTGACATGCATCACCGAGTTGGGAAAAGGTGGAGTGTGTTAAAGATAGGTTGTTCAGGCATTGTGCTTTATGATATTCCCTAGTGTATTTTTAGCTTGTAATTCAGCTTTCAAAACAATTGTTGTTGCTAAGCACATGAGCTGCAAGCATTTCTTTGATCTTTTCCCAGCCCGCAGTTGGCAAGGCACGGATGCGTCGCTCACGTCACTACAATGACAAGTTTTCATTAGCATCTATTATGTTATCACCGACGTGGCAACTTTTCTTTCGTCGGCGTTTCTCACATTTATCACCCACGCAAGGTATGGTATCTTGAAGTCACATTTTTGACATGTGGGGGCTGTTGTCCGGAAGATAATTTATAGGTCGCCCACACGATCAACCCACACAGGGTCAATAACCCGACTAACAATGGCCAACAAAAATATTGCCTGTCATTTGTTTTGAAGCCGATTCCTAACACCAATCCGGTTCTCGCGCGTGCAGCCCCTACGGCCACGACATTTCGTGCTGAGGTGTCAAAAGGCTGGAAGGCGGTCTGTAGTCGTTTGACAAAGTAATCTGTTTTACAAACAATGCGTGTCCCATAGAAGGAGGCGGATAACAGCTTGTTTTGCTTCTTTGGGGAGTCCGCTTGCAAGCTTAATGACTGGCTTTGCAATTTCCCAAATTGATCATAAAAAGATCATGTCATGTTTTCAGGCGTGCTGCGGTTTGTTTGTTCGTGTTGCAAATAAAAATTAGACAGCTATGAGTAAAGCATACTAAAATACATTAAACGATGTCTATACCTGGTGCACGTTGCATTGAAACATTTCGCAGGTTGCTTGCTTTCAGTACTTCCACCGTTAATCTGCCAGTGAGAGACTGGTAACACAGAGATACAAGCAATTCGGGAGCCGCACTCTGGGCCATTGCAAGGGAGGACACTGAGCCATATGATCCGTAACTTTTGACGCTTGCAGTGTCAGACAAATCGTACATGGAGTCAGAAGCCTACAGTTAAAACAGATACGTAGTCAATTTGCTTTATATTTTGAAAGACAAACTGTGGAACTGAAACTTACCTCAAGGAGTGAAATACCGATTAGCATGCAAAAATTGTACAATATACGGATGTCATGACTCCTAACTGAGGATGTTTGGCCGGAAAGCAAAGTAGAGTGACAGTAAACTGTTAGTCCAGTTGAGTACTATGTCACTTAAAGCGTTTCTTCCCCAAAACTCGGATCACAGATAGAAAAAAATACATAACACCCGAATGCATGAAAGGGATACATCTGTAATCTCTGTTTAACGCTTTGTAAAGAGCCAATGAGAACCCCAAGGTTTTGAAAACAACATATTCTGATTATGTAGTCAACCAACCAAACTTACACAAAATGTAAACACCGCACAATTAAAAAAAATGCGTACATATATTTTTAAGAGATATTTTTGTGTTTTTGAGATGAAAGGACCATCACTTTGCTAAACATTTGAACGCGCCCACGGTTGAAAAATTGTGTTCCTTTGTACCGGACGTCATCTGTCTCAAACAATGAACAATGGATGTTTAAAATAGGCCACCTTGTCATTGGTTCCACTTGATTAAATCGCCTGCATTTGCATACAGTTTGTCCCGCTCTTTAGTATTTGTGTGATTTTAAAATGTAATGCTCAGAAACTCTACTGAATTATACTGACCAGAAAATAAATGACTCTCTATTGACAAAATAAAGAACTAAACTACGTCCAACAAAAACTGCTTCATCCAGAACACGAAATACATATTCGAGCAAGAGTTTTCAACGAGCAGATATGTTAAAATGATTGCTGGATATCCACCGGATAAAATCTTTCCCCGATTGGAGAATGGTGAAGCGCATTTACTTGTAAGTCGCCGTGTGGCGAGTATTTTTGTTTTCCCTTGGGCTAGTAACCAGTCACGAAAAAAATATTTTCTGATCAGCTGAAATGAAGAATCTTTTCAGAAATTCACTCAACACAAAAATACAAAAGATACAGGTAAACAAAGTGCAAATGTTTGAAATCATAGAACTTACGGTCAGGGCATTTCTTGGAGTGAGAGTTCGCCACAGCGCTTCTCCGTCACCTTCCAGGTCGAACTCTGTAAGACTGATTGTCATTTCACCAAGCAGTTTATCCCGAGTCAACTTCTCGTGACCATATAACCTAAGTCTCAGGCCACTTTCATGCAAATCGCTTTGAGAAACTCGACTGAATGTAAATGTTTCGTGAAAGTTAGGATTGGTTGATGGTTTTGCTTTTGTTTTAAAACGTTGCTTCTTTGCCGGTAGCAGTACAACTCGGACTTGAACACTAGCAGCACCTCCTCTGTGCTTTGTCGGTACATCTTCGGCGCGAAGGACAGTTACCGCTAATTTTTCTGCCGTTGGGGCATAGCTTGCTGACACTTGCAGTCTCCCGGCAGTTGAAAGAAATTCCTCTTGGCCGATGTCAATTGCTTCCCCATAAGCAGACACAGCGCGCCTCGCTCCAGCAGGACTGTATTCCCCGTCGGAGTATTTACCATAACCATAAACTGAAGCGCTGTCACCCAAAGCAAGCTCACCATCCGATTTGCTCCCACTCGTATTAAAGCTACTTCTTCGGCTTGTTGCTTTGGAAGATGGCCCAACGTAATCGTCATCTGTTTCGGTCCCATACGCTTCACCGAGTTCCGCGTAACCATCTTTCTCCTCTGGTGAGTCGGCCGGTGGTTCGGTCTTAAAAAACATTCCAGCCTTTAAGCACTGGTATAAAACCAGTAAGAGAAGGCAACAGCCGCCAATAACCGCCATAAACACGATGGCCGGGGTTGGCACTAAAACAGGAATATGAAAGGACAATTAATGAGACAATCTTGAACTAAATGCACACGTACTTACGCGAATAAGTTCGGCAAACTCGTCCATAGTACTTACATCCCATATTGGCCTTCGAAAAGCGGCGAAAAGCAGCGAGCAAACTGGGTTAAGGCTTCGACATGTTGCTAAATGTTACGCCCCACGACAGAAGATTGGGAATCGCTGTCATTAGGTTCTTTGATCAAAAGTCATGAATTATTTATTTTGAAGCGTGCGATCACAAGAACCAAAACAAGGCCAGGTGGTCATAGCGAATTCAAGTCGAATGAGGAGTTTGACTCAGCCGATATCTGCTACTGGTGCACATCAGCGATTCTTTGAAATAAAGGAACACTATGAGATTACAGAATCCATATTATTGTATTTTAACTGAAAAACTATTATCAGTAGGTGATGATAACGCTACCTTCAAAGTTTTTTATTGGTCCTAACATCACTCAGCCACCCCTTTGCACTCAGGTTTTAGTTAACTAATACTAATTGGTTTCAATTTTATTCTCGAGTTTTCATTGATCGCAAAGAAGACGCATTGATCGCAAAGAAGACGAAGAACCTCCCGAATTAAATGATGGTTTCCATAAGTACCTTAGAAAATTTGACCAAACCGCAGTTTTAAGTCACATTCTCGAAAGGCAATCTAAAAGCACACCATGAGAGTTGGTCTTTTTTATTGGTCGAGAGACTGAAATGAAACCGGCTCGCCGTCAATTTTGCTCAGTACATGTTTTTATTTTCTTTGCACACTGTTTAGTGTTTCCTTTGGACAATATCCTACGGTAATTCAAATCCATGTAAATTAAATTCATGGAGTCTGCCTTTATTGTGATCAGATCTCTCTCGATGCAGTGGTATTTACAGTATTCAGTTGTTGTACCTTATATACTTTATGTATACACACATGAACCATGCATCCACTGTTTCGTTAACAGCAACAACAACCACCTCAAGGAACGACTTAACGAGACGAAATACGGGAATTTGTATGCTTCAAAGGGATCCGGCAGGGTTCTCGTAGCTTGGTATCTTTGAAGCTTGCGTTCGTAGAAGGAGCTGGAGATAGATCTGGCGCAAGTTAGAGCGGCAAACGCGAGGAGGACACGCGAGAACAACAGAAAAACCGTAGTCCGCTCTCTAGTAGCTTTGAGAATTATTGAGATGATGGGATAAATTCGTAATTGGTTTGGAGTTTTTATTTGTTTTGACTGCTATGAAGGTAGGAGGTTCCTTGGTACTCATGGGGTTATACTCAGTTATACTGGTCTCAGAAAGTCTGTAAACACTCTAAATCTCGAAACAATTGCATACACAAGGATCAGCTGCGACTGTCTTCCAAACCATTTGAAAATGTTTGGTTTTCCTTATTATACTTGGTGCCTGTTAAATTCAATGTTGCGCCACGATTACTACAGGTTTACCACTACCACCATACCATGCACCATCGCCAATAATACAGGGAAAAGGAATGAGTTGATATACACGCAGACTGGGGATCCTGTGCTGTTTGTAACCCAGCTAATAGTCTACTATGTATTGGTTTGGCTTTTCACAACAGGAAACTTAAGGCTACAAAAGGACCTATTCAAGAGCAAGAAATGGAAATGAACCTTACCTCCGGGAAGAACCATTTGGAACTGTTTCTGTCATGTAGCTTCCAAATTAAGGCGGCTATGAACTGCTTCTTTAAATCTGTGGAGACATTTTATCGCGTGAGCTAAATTTGGCTGACGTGTGTTGATAAGGCTCGCAATCACCAACCACTAAGCCCAGATCCAATAACAGAGTGAAACCCAGATTCCACTGGGTTTGTTTATTGTACACGAACGAATAACCCGGAAGCACGATTGAGTGAAAAGAGCAGCTACTGCACGCAAGTATTGCTACAAACACCACCGAAACACCATCACATTAGTAAAGTAATATAGTCTGACATTCTATTACTGAAGACATGTTGATATCTAAATACAGAAAATGTTTACTTCATTTGGACAAGTCCTGCATTCGTTTGCGCGCTTTATCAGAAAACTTGTAATATCTTTGCGTGTGAGAAGTACCTATCCTCATCACACAAGTACAGTCATCCCAAAACGAGGATTAAAGAGCGAATATGACCTGTGAACCGCAACATCCGTGTGTATGAACAGACAAGCAATAGCGGTGTTCATGGGCAATGTTGGATGACCTGAGTTAATCGTTCCTAGGCCTTTCGCGTTGAAAACTTGACAAAGTACTTGAGCATTGTTCTGGGTCAAGTTATTGCCAGTATTGGAACCCGTTGCGGCCGACTATCTTTCCGCGCAAACCAATTTCCTCGGGTATCAGCCATCTTCGGAATGATCGCCTCCTCAATCGCTCCTTTTCCCTCAGTCCCCGTAAAATTCTGCTATTAATATACAACACGTCTCTGTGTAACCAAGGCCGCAGCAATTTTTGCGTTAGTATTCGACATATCAGTGTATATCATATTTGTGTTGTTCTTCAGTTTCTGTTGTTCTCTTTTCCTTCTTCTTAAAGAACCCAATAATATCCTCTTCCCCAACATAGGTCACATTCATAGGACTGACTTTTTGTTCGAAACAAAAAAAAAATTATGTCTACTGCCGACGATAATTTCAGGAGAGACTGTGGAAATTGTAGCGATGTTAATAATAATAGTTAATAATAATAATAATAATAATAATAATAATAATAATAATAATACCTAATGATGATGATGATGATGACGGCCGCTTATATAAAAACATAGAGGGAACTGTATTGGAAACGTCTCTGCATCCCAGACAGCCACGCTGTGATAAGACACCGTTCATACATCTCATTCAGTGTTTCAGAAACTGATGTTTGGTTCTTTCATTTCCACCTCACTGGAACTTTAGATATATCTCGCTATACGACAAATACGATGTTAAGATAACAGAAAATACACACATGATTTTCTATTTCAGTTAAGCCGTCCGTCAGTTAAGCCGTCCGTCCGCCGATTCGTGGTTATTTTTCGCATAATGTGTTCTGGTCTCCATTACCATCAAAGAGCCGTGGGAAGAATGGCGGCTAACAACAATACAGACACTTACTAAACCGAACTTCATCTCTTACGCTTGATTCACCGTTTATTTATATTTTTTGTTTACTTCCGCCCCATCAGGGCTTTGCTTTTTCCGTCTAGTTGGCGGAAAATAATTTGGTCAATTTATGAAAACATTTTCTCATTGAGAGATGACAAAATAAAGTACTTTTTAAAACAAAAGGTGATGCAAAAAATTTTCTGAATAGCTTTTGCCAACCAGGCTGAAAAGTATTTGTGTAAGAGACTGGTAAATTAAAACTGATCAGTGAAAAAGCATTCATCCAACTGCTGGCGCACTACTGTTCTCAAAAATTATCCAATCAGGAAATGATTAAATTTGACTGCCGATGTAGCTGATTACTTCAACATTGAAAACACTTCATTAAAACTGAAATGAATTGACTAGATTCCAAGAAAAACTTACTTTGTTGATTTCTCAAATGTCGTTGTTTTTTTTGTCCGAATTAATAAAACATTACAATACTTCTTTGTTTTCTCTATTAAGCGAGATTCTTTTCTAATAAAAACTTTATATTATCCACGTATTGTCAGTTTCGTTGTCATAGCTGGAATCGAAATTTTCAGTCTTCTTGTACCGTTACTCAACGACCAACCTCAACGGATGCTTAAAATTTACCGAAACGTTGATGAAAGACAAACATCATACTGAAACGAATGTTTCAGCAGAACCGAACCCGGCCATTTCAGTTCCTTTTAGAACCACTGCTTACGGGTTTTTTAACCGTAAAAAAAAAGAAAATACAGAAATTTCGGAAGGATGAACATTGATAAAATTTCGATGCTAACTGATTCGATTTAGAAAAATAAATGATAAACATCAAAGGAAAGAGAGAAAAAAGCGAGCTGAGTATCTCCATATCAAATAAATTCTTAATCAGTTGTGTCGGGAAACGCAATTTCGTAGCGCTTAGCATAGGTAGTAAGCCTTCTCTGTTGAGAGAAATGAATTCTTACAGCCTTCATGGAACTTGCCAAAGGCAGAAGTCGAAGCAAGTTTTCTGGTGTATTTTTAGTGCTTTTTCATTTTTCATAGGACGAGGATAGTGGGACATTGTCAGTCGCCAGTTGCACAGTTGATCTTCATGCATGTGTCACCGATTCATGGTACAAGATAGCGATGCCAGCTAGCACAGAAATGTCGAATTACCTGATGAATCAAAGATTGCTGGCCACCTTAAGCAGCACCCTCGTCTTGAAATCCAAACTGCTGGCTTCGTTGGAAATGGAACCGGACATCTGTGCGGTGATTTAATCTCTTGTTGTTTCGGTGATAAATAACAAATTGCTTAAGTCCGAAGTCCACCAATCGCAAGAGGCTATGGTTTCCTTGGCTTGGATTTTGAATATTAATCATTCTAATACAACCTACGATCAAAAACGAGTGGCGAACACAGGTTGAAGAAGGAAAAGTGCTCTTTTACGTAACACCCTGCAAATGAAAACAAAATCGTTTAGATATTATAAGTCTGTTCATATGTCCGATGAGAAAACCGAGCATGCTGTCGCACTTTGAGCATTGCTTCTAGATACATACTAGTTATGCAAAACGCTTTCGAGTGTATACCGTGAAATATCCACGAGTCACTTGTATTTTCTCGGTATACACACGAGCCTTTAGGCGAGTGTGTATACCAAGAAAATACAAGTGACTCGTGGATATTCCACGGTATACCACGAGAAAGGGTTGCATAACTATTTTATACCATGCCATAGGAAAATACAGTGGCCAGCAAGGCCAGCATAATCAATGCAAGATACGCGCAGACTTGAATAGTTTTCAGTGAAATGGCTTCCTAATGTCCACCCTCTTGACAGCGTTATTAAACCTTTTTCAAAATTTTTCTTAATTATAATTCATGACCAAATTACAAATAATAGAATATTAATGTAAAATAAAGCTATTATAATGAAACGGTTGCAAAATTCGTTCTTATTTTCAAGCGCTAAAAACAGTCTCAACGCACGATGGGAAGGCTGGGTGTGATACCGTTGAATTGCATGCACTGATCGATGGGAAAGTTGGGTGGAATACTGACGAATATACAACGGTGTTCCTGCATTCTGATTGGCTGTATTTTCTATGGCATGGTATGAAATCTAATATATATATATATATATATATATATATATATATATATATATATATATATATATATATATATAGCTTCACAGGCGTTCAGGCTTCAGGAGTAATCATCGTTTTATTGCGACAGTGCTGTTTCGTATGGTTCAAAATTATATGACCACACTCATCAGGCAACTTAACGATTTAGTCTATTTATATATATATATTAAAAACTGAACTACGAATATCAGATTTCCAGGATTTTCATTGGCTAGTCGGAGACAGGCTCTCAGCTCATATACCTACACTACCGTTGAACGCTTCAGCAAACAGAGAAAGCTCAATAAACTTTTCCCTCAAAACGGCAGCCATTAAAACATTAGACGTCTCGCAGCGGAATTAACGAGTAGAAATTTCGAAACTGGAACCGAAATACAAATGGTTTTCAACTTTTCATTGCTGAGTGTTTTAGAACAACAAGAAACAATGCTGGGATCGTGTGGGTGGCTCCTCCTAAAATGTTCTGCAATTGGTATAGGATTTGATGGAGCCGAAACCAATTGTGGAATTGCACACATTTTAGGTATCCCGGCTACTGATGAACAGTTATTACATGCAGATATTTTTAGAAGCAACATTTGTTTGCGGTCTGTCACCTTTGAATTAAAAATTTCTTGCAGCGCTAGCTAAGAAAATTTTCTGGGCTGTTGATGTTAAGCTAATAGCAAAACGCACTCTTATTTACGGAGATACCGAGATATAAAGAGTTTTTGAACTCAACTAAACGAAATTGAAAATATGTATTCAACAACAAGTGTCACAGGCTCACGGGCCAGTCTATTCAAAACAAATTGAACAAACAAAACTTCAGAAAATCTGCAGCGATACCGATAATCCACTATTGAAAATCTCTCCAGCGATCAGTCAACAATTTTAAGTTAACACACATTGAAAATGTTCTGACCTGCACTCGAAGCAACGTATCAATCACCTGCTTCAAACTTTCCGTTTACAGATATGATGTTTTGTAAATAATGAGAAGAATCGCCGTTCTTGTTGTTTTTGTTATTTTGTTCGGCCACGGTTCCAGTTTTTGTTCCACGCATCGAGACCAATTTCTATAAGCCATTTCTTGGAGTATAACCTCGACAATTGTCTTGCTTATCCCTCGCATATCTTGTTTCCGACCAGGTCTGGTGAGACAATGTTCCGGTCCATCAAAATAAATTGAAATTGTGTCCTTATTTTGATGAAATTAGCCGTTGTTTTGATGTAAGCTTATTACAAATTGGCTTCCTTCGGCTCGTACATCTACGTGAAAGCCGTTCCACCCTCGTTGAGCAATGATTGAATATTTTTTTACCAAACTACTGACCATTTACAACTATTCAGAGCAAATAAACTCTGTACTTTATCCAAATAGGATCCTAAACCGCAGTGACTGAAGCTTCAACGTTATTCTCGGACAGTTTCATTGAATTCATTCAACTTTGCTCGAATACGTTGCAACATACCGAAAGGTTTTCGCGCCCTTTTTGTTTAGTCAAGACTTTTGTATCCAATGCAGTGTTAACTAGCAAACCCTGACAAGCCAACCCACACTACCACGGATTCCGCAGCATGAAGGAAGTGTACTGGATGAAGACAGCCAAAGAGCTTGTGCAAGCCATAACAACTGAACGTTACTCTCTGAATTCAGGGCCACCAGATAGGCAAAGGAATAACTAGAGGATATCACGCCCTTGGACAACAACATGGAAGACGTTTGGGTGTCGTTTAGGACTAGAAGGCTGGAAGTCGATATTGTGGTCAGCAGAGAGTGGCGCGAAATCAGTGATAGCCGGATACCTCTTACTAACCGAGTTCGAGGTCCGTACTGTAAGTTACGGACCGAGTTTTTTCCTTTTGATTTATGGCCCAAGCGCGAGGCGCGCGGGCCATGAATTAATGGGAAAAAACGAGGATCCGTAACTTACAGTACGGACCGAGAAAACGAGGTTAGTAAGATATTTATTGTAACTCTGAGGTTAATCCGGCGCGCGGGAAAGAAACCTTGTTGAAGTCAAGCGGGCCGTACTGTAGAATACGGCCCGCAAAATTGACCAATCACAGCGCGCGTACTAAGTGAGAGATATAATAAAGGTTAGTAATCAGGCAGAAGTGGAAGTTTATATTGAATCTACTAAACCAGGGACCGCATAGGGGAGGGGCCGGGGAGCCAAATTCCTTTCGACCCTGTCTGATGGAATAAATTTTAAAACCACTGTCTTTAATTATAATTCATACACTTGAGTTGAAGTCTTCTGTCGGTAATTAAAATGGGGTTGACGGACCAACGCGACTCCTGCTGTGTCCCCATTATATAAAACAAACATATCTTTAGCGATTTTCCTTTTTTAAGTAATCAAGGGAGGTTCCTTGAATATCTCTCTGAGTAATGGTTGTTCTTGTATTAGCAGCCATTTGTCCATTAGTATGTTTTTCAAACATGGTAACGATGATTGAAATTGCGTCACGAAGGGTAGAAGCTTCTTGTACGTTCTCTGTTTCTGTGTTACAGCTGTTTTTCTGTCCACATACTTAACTTCTGACAGTAACTACTCCACCATTTTGTCAGGTTAACTTCTAGACGGTCCTAGATATAAGGCGCGTTTTAAAGTTTTCTATGTTGTCTGTGAAAGTAACTCTTGAAGAGTTACTCAAGAAAGCTCAAAGAAAAGACTCAAGAAAGGTTCAGTAATTTTACAACACTAAACACTCACAAAGATAGAACAGACAAATTGCGGACGTGGCAAATGAATTTGTTGGTCGTAACGACAATTGAAACAGGAATTTCGGTCCTTCCCAGAAAAATTGGATGGGGGTGTGCGGCCCGCTTCCTGAAATCCTTACCCTATTTCAGACCAAAATCTGCGATTTTCCCTACCCTATTTCAGACCTGACCAAAAATTCGATACCCTATTTCAGACCTATTTCACGTACACGGTTGACGTAAGCATAACTAAAAGACAAAAAAGAAGGGCTTTTGTTGATGGTCTTATCGCCTAAAGATGAAAAAGTAGCTTCCTCTAAAAAACATACCCAATTCAAGACTAGCGTGCACAAACCATACCCTATTTCAGACCAAAATGGTCAAAATCGATACCCTATTTCAGACCAAAAAGGCTAAAAAACCATACCCTTTGGGGCCGCACATACCTATATAGCCAATATAAGGGAGAACCCCCCCCCCCCCCCTACTCCGGGGTTATGATTACTCTACCTTCGTTTACAGATTACGTTAAGTGTAACTACAAAGTTTTTTTTTCACTAACCCCTTTCTCTAAATGCTTGAATTGAGCTGAAAAGTGGAAAAAGGATATCACTTGATCAGTTTGAGTTAAAATGCTAATTGCTGGATAAGGTTTATGAATTAAACGGAATTATATGCGTTTTAATTATATTTAGAGTTAGTCTCCTTCCCTCTGGCCCGAGGAAAATGGCTCTCGAATAATCGACTGGACTACGTAATCGTATAAAGTGATTTTGCCTTTTATTCGATCTATGACAGAAAAAATACATAATTTGTTAAGAAATATAATAGACGAGCGATTCGTGAAAATCACAACAAGTATAATTTTACAATATTCAAACTCCATCCGTTTACAAAATATATCACTTACTTCTGTGGCGTATCCAGTCCAATTAAAATACAGGTCAGCAAACGGGTTAGCAGAACAGTACAGTAAAACAGGTCAGCAATACAGGTCAGCGAGGTGAAATTACAGTTTTCTCTTCTGGAACGCGTACGTGTAAAAAACGTGTCATTCGAAAGGTCGACTAACTCAATCGTTTTCGCGTATAGGTGTCAATCAAGATATTCTACGAAATCAAATGTCA
This sequence comes from Pachyseris speciosa, assembly GCA_016490735.1. Taxonomy (NCBI): domain Eukaryota; kingdom Metazoa; phylum Cnidaria; class Anthozoa; order Scleractinia; family Pachyseridae; genus Pachyseris; species Pachyseris speciosa. Next base: position 561,015 of record JAEMWC010000091.1, on the reverse strand, counting down.
ATCAACGAGTCAAAAAAGCAAACATTAACTAGTCAGCGAAACACTCTCCGCCCCGATAAGGGCGTAGTCCTTATCTCTTCTGTTGCCCTTTCAGTCATCACCTTCCGCAGGGTGAATGACAGCGATTTTAGTGATTGGTCGGCTATACTCTCCCATCGACGTCTTGACCTTCACATTCGCACTCGACCGTCCGGTCCTGGGTACACTTCCAAGACTCGACCTATGGACCAATTACCTCGAATTGCATTGGCACTGGCTACTGCTACGATGTCATCTACTCTCACGTTCCGCCGTTCAACCTGCCATTGCTTCCTGGGTACCAGTGAAGGGAACACGTCCCTACTCCAGCGCTTCCAAAAGGAATCAACAATTTTCTGAACGAACTCTACCCGGTGGCGCGGATTCTTCGTTTCCTTGAATGGTCCTTGGGGAACTTCTGACGAAGCGCGTCCTAGTAGTACGTCATTAGGGCATATGTAACTGCCGTCGTCAGGGTCATTTGGGATTCTACCGATTGGTCGCTGGTTTACCAGGTTAGCCACTTCCAGCAGGACTGTGTACAGCTCAAATGGCGTAAGCACTTGACTGCCAACAGCTTTCTTGAAGGCACTCTTGCAGGTTTTAACTAACGCCTCTGCGGAACCATTTTGATGTGGAGCAGCTGGTGTAATAAACTTCCACTGCGTTCCTTTCTCTCCACAGAATTCTTGCACCTCTTCTTCGTTTATGCTTCGTACAATCTGACGCAACTCCTTCTCAGCGCCGACGAACTGTGAACCATTGTCACTCATTATGACTGCAGGCTGACCTCTTATGGCAAAGAATCTTCGCAGGACTTGAAGAAACTCCATTGTAGAACAGTCCACGGCCATCTCCAGATGAACAGCTCTGGTGTTCAGGCACGTAAACAAGACTCCGTAATGCTTCGCGGTCCTGTTTCGTGAGATCTTGACCTTGTAAGGCCCGAAATAATCGCATGCTGTAATGCGGTGGGGTGTAAGGAGTTAAGCGAAGTGCAGGTAAATTCGCCATCAGCTGCGTCTCCGTCTTGTGTGCCATTTCGCGACAGAACCCACACTTAAACTTGACGGACTTGCTTAGCTTGTTTGCCTTTAAAATCCAGAACTTCGTCCTTGTTTTGGCTGTCGTAGCTGCTACACCGTTATGTCCGTACTGATGGGCGTGTCTTGTTATCAGCCACGAAATCCAGTGATCACTGGGGAGAAGGGCGGGGTGTCTTGTTTCATAGGACACGAAAGCTTTGTCCACTCTTCCTCCGACTCTAATCACACCTTTCTCATCCGAAAATGGGCTCAGGGTCTTGAATTCTCCCTTCTCCATTCGAAGACGCAAGTCCTTTTGAGCTTCCTTTATCCAGAATATCTCAGCACTTTCCAGTTCTTCTGGGGTAAGTGGCCCGTTTCTTCCTTCTTGAGCGTGCTTTCGTAAATATATCTTCTTGGCTAGCCTCTGTATGCGTGCCGTTACTCGAATCAAATTTCTCCAGCTAGAGAACTTCTTAGGGTCGATGGCTTGCTCAACCTTCTTCACTTCGCACACTACTTTCACCTGACGTCGTTCCATGTCTTCTTCTGAGACAGGTTTGACTGCTTCTTGCGGCCAAAGTTCTTCTGGGAGTTGCAAGAACTCCGGTCCGTTACTCCATCTTCCATTCAGATCTTCCACACGTATCCCCCTGGAGACATCATCGGCCACATTCACTTCGCCGGGAATATGCCTCCACTGATTCGGGTCTGAATTGTTCTGAATTTCTCCCACTCGTGAGGAAACAAATGGCTTAAAACTGCGTGACCGGCTTTGTAACCAGGCAAGTGTAATCATGCTGTCAGTGAAAAACTTCACGGATTGGAATCGTATCCTGGACTCTTCTTGTATGATCTTTGCTAGGCGGGATGCTAGAACTGCGGCCTGCAACTCCAAACGCGGTACGCTCAGCTGCTTCAAAGGTGCTACTCGCGACTTCGCCGCAATCAACTTGACCTGGTACTTGTCATCGTTTGTTCTCTGCCGGATGTAGGCGCAAGCTCCAAAGGCTTCCTGGGATGCGTCTGAGAATACGCACAGCATTGGCGGTTCGGTGGCATTCGCACTACACAAACTTCTCTGAAAGGTGATCTTATTAAGACCCTTCATCTCTTTGAACAGTTCGATCCATTTGTCACGGACTGTAGGGGAAGCTCCTCATCCCAATCAACTCCTGTTTGCCAAAGCTCTTGCATTCCTATCTTGGTTCTTATCAGGAAAGCGGCGGCGAATCCAACTGGATCGTAGATCCGGGCGACTTGACTGAGTAACATTCTCTTCGTTAATTTAACCTCAGGTTGTTGTTGTTCACATTCTGTGATACGGTTCATCAAGTCAGAGTCCACCTTGAACGATAACGTGTCTGACTGATTGTTCCATGTGACGCCTAGAACTTTCTCTTCGACTGCTCCTTGAAACATCGTCATCATTTCCATCTTCTCATCTTGACTCTGGTCTTTCAAGGACTCGTTGGAGATCCAACCTTTGACTTTGAAACCACCCTTTTCTAGAACGTTGTCAGATCTTTAGCTAGCTGTTTTGCTTCCTTCACTGTGTCAACAGAGTCGCAGATATCATCCATGTACGCGTTCTTGATTAAAACATCGGCTGCTTTGGGGTGGGTACTCCTACTTTCTTGTGCAGTCTTCCTCAGTGCTGTTTGTGCCATTGCTGGGGCTGGCTTGTCCCCAAACGTTAGTACAGTTTTGACGTAGACATCTGGCTCGCGGTGGGTTTCTAAGTTTCTCCATAGGAATCGGTGAACCTGTTGATCTCTCTCGGGTATCAGTATGCGATGGTACATCTTCGATATGTCCCCGACTAATGCGACTTCTCTTTCCCTGAAACGCAGAACCACACCAAATAGACTGTTAAGTAGATCAGGACCTTTCATCCAATAATCATTCAGTTTATGGCCTTGAAATACGGATGACGAGTTAAAAACGATGCGAACTGGGGTGCTTTTCTTTTCCGGCTTGATTACTGCGTGATGCGGTATATAGTGAACGGGACCTTTGTAATTCTTCATTTCGTCCTTTGATAACTTTCTGCAGAAATTCAAGTTCCTCATTTCAGTCATTTGCTCATCATATGCCTTGGCTTGATCTGGGTTGGACTTCAGACGACGTTCCACTGATTCCAACCGTTTCAACGCCAGCGGTTTGTTATCTGGAAAGACATTCGGATCTTTTTTCCACGGATATGGAATCATCCACTGGTTGCCAATTTTCTGACACGACTGGTTAATGACTTCGACTTCTTCCCTTTCCACTTGGCTTAACTTGTCTGCTTCGCAAACACATGGCTTCACTTCGACGCCCATTGTCTCCGTTTTCCAGAAGTCTGAGAGGTCCACGGGCATAGCGAACTTGACAAATAATATACGACTTGCTGGCTGAACGTGTCCCGATGTGCCTCCAAACACTACCCATCCCAGTGGCGTTTGTCTTGCTACAAGCTCTCCTGCTTGT
>JAEMWC010000091.1:517500-545000 GCA_016490735.1 Pachyseris speciosa | reverse complement strand
CTTTAAACCAAAATTCTTGAATTACACTACATATGAGATAGTGTTTCTAACGAGTCACAAAATATGCAGAAATGTATGCAGAAAATTGACCTCAAATTCTCTTGAGAGTTCACTGGTGGCCGCCATCTTGGAATACGCAATGATATATGGGATTGATAACATTGCAAGGCTAAAAGCAAGAAATTTGAAGTCAATTTTCAGGGAAATAGTTGTGACCTATAAGATTTTACATATGTATCTAAATTCTGTGAGAGGATTGGAGCAATTTGAGGTACTAATGTTATAACACCATTGGTCCCCTTTAAAGTAAAGTATTAGTGGTTTGACTGCAGTTTGTAAGAATGACAGACACACATTGCTTTATTTTGTAGGAAAGAAAACTCAGAAATTGGTAACTTAACCATATTAGATATATTTTATGCACATGAAAATGTGTTGTTTTCTTGTAGGCAGTGGAAGCCCTCTGGTGTCATGCTCATGATGGTGATGACTGCTTTGAAGGATGTTTCGCGCAGCTACAGTTTACATGTATTGAGTAGTAACTTCTTTATTTTTGTGCATAGATTTCCCTAATCAAGATCTATTTGTTTCACTATATACACTTTGCTGCAATTCATCATGACTACTTAATAAAGATAGAAATGATTGGTTTGAGTAAAGAGCAAAACGGTTAAGTTTCAAGGCCCTGATGGTAAATGATGGTTTTTAAAATAAGTTTTGAATTTAAAGTAATTAAAAGGATTTCATTCAAATGTTCCAAACATTGAAATCATCATGAAAACCTCTCTTAAATGTAAGGGGCCTTAAACTTTGCCTTTTTCCTCTAGTTATAACATGTACAGGTGTGTGCTTAGCATGTCTGGTATTCTGTTTACCAAGTAATGTGAGTATACATGAAACATTGATTGTTGTCTAAACCAGCTTAAGGTAGTGTTTCAGTGTCTTTGTTGTGTTAGGTCAAGATTTAGAGACAAGGAAAGAAAGGGTTATTAACCATACAGTAGACCTAATTATTTTAGACTTGTTAATAACTCTTAATTGGACTATGCAGACTCTATACTGTTCGCCCTTTCCTTGTTGTAGTTCTAGTTCTCTCTTTTTTGTTCAGACTTTGCTTTGCTTAGACTAGGGAATACATATTTCAGAAGATTCCTCAGCTGAGATAATTAGATTAAGAATTGATTGGGGACTCTGTTAGTATTGAATGATGTTGAATTAAGTATGGCCTTTTTTAATTGGGCAATATGATCACAAGTGGTGAGTTTTCATGGTTTCACATGAGCTCACCTAATTTGTTATGACTCACTAAACCAGAATGTTGTTTACCCCTGTTAATGGTTATGAGAATTATTTATTAACAGTGATATTATTTATTAATAGCAAAATATTATTTATTATCTTATCAAGATGTAATCATGAGATACCAGTACATGTAATTATACAGTTATTTAATTCTGTGGAATTTAAAAACACAAGGTATAAAAGGGATATATTTATAACTATTGTTTGTATAGTATAAGTGTTTGTAGGCTGTAGTCTATAAAAGAAAGAAATACAAAACAACTGTATTTTGTGTCAGATGATTTTCAACAAAACTTTGGCCATATCTGACAGAAGTCTTTTGACTGCCCATTGAATTTTGTCCTAGAATTCAAACCCTAATAGTTTTGAGTGGTTGAAAGGCTCAGTAAGTGTTTGTTATCTCATTGTACAGAAACCAAAGGTCACTCAAAATATAATTAGTCTTTAAAGCACATTTTTTGCCGGTCTCTCACACGGCGATGAAAGGCAACAGATAAACAATATATTTTAGGCATTCTGAATAACAGAGAAGAGCCTTATGGAAGAAAACTGTGATACATACACATGTTTGGCTCAGTATAAAATAGGATATTTTTTTACCAATTAACAGACTTAGAGTTCAGGGGCATTGTGATTGCAATTTCTTTGTTGTTGAAGGGTTAAAACTATGTGTTAAACAGTAAGGTCACACTTCCTATAGGATACATAACCACAAGTTTTATTAGTATTTTGCATAAGCTGTTACGATAACAGCCATACAGCTTACACAAAACCACAAGTCATTTATAAGGTCACACTTTTGCCCATTGCATAATGATTAAATATCTTACATTCAAATGAGTCCAAATTGTCCTATTGCAGTGCTTCATGAGATTAACAAAAATTAGTCACTCTTATATTCAGTAATTAAACAATCTACATTAAAACAGTAAGTAAAAAGTCATTTAAAGCCCATGTTTTAGTAGATATTTTTCTTGTATTCAGGAATAAAAGGACATTATTTAAAAAAACTACTTACAACAAACTAAGTTTTTAATTCACCCATAAAAGTGCAGAATTTTACATTGAGTTAATGTTTTCACAAGATCCTAATGGTAGGAGAAAACTTGTTATAACTAAGAAGAAAACATATTTTTAATTTAATTTATTTTATTTTAAATAAGACATGCTTCTACATTTGCCGTGGTTGATCTGAATGGCAGTTCAAAGTGACGAAACATGCCTTATTTATACAAAATCAAATATGTTCAGTGTAATGAAATGATTTATTTTAAACATGGAGATTGAATAAGTACCTCAGTTTTACAACCACACAAGATTATAAGGTAACAAAATGCTGCAACTAATATATAAAGCATTATTTAAAGCTGTGCGATATGAGAGTTGGCTCAGAACTTGACAACTCTAAGAATTGTAGTCTAATTTTTTAATTGTGAATGAATTTAAAAACTCCTAATATATGTGAAGAGAGAGAGAGAGAGAGAGATGATTTCAGTTTATTTATTAACATGTGACTTTTCCAGAAGGCTAATTTAACATGCACTGGGATACTTGCCCATTGTATTGATAGCAGGGAACTTAAGCAAAAGATGTTTCATTGTGTCAGTGAACTTGTCACAAAGTAAGTATTAAGTAAAATTAATAGTAGTGCATTCAGCAAAGTTGTCGCCTTTGTTTTGAAATGTAAATGACGAAGTTGTCTTTCAATATTTAGACGTCACTCTGAGCACTTCTGCTCTCAAATATAAGTGGTAAGTTGTTTGTGAAAAAGAAAAATCATATTAAAGGAAATTGTTTAGGTAACACTTGCAAACTGTACTTAACTAGTATTGCTTTCTCAGTTGCCTATTCACAGAAGGTTGACGAGGGTAGTGCCAAGATGGAAATTGTTGTTAAGTGCAAAAATGCAGAGGTATTCATCAATATACAAGGCCACTTTTTATTTTTCTACTTTGCATCTACAGTTCCCAAAATCTTTGTTTTTAATTTAAACAGCCATGATCGAAGATTGAATTGCTGCACATTTGTACTCCAAACCTACACTTGTAATGCATTTCTGTAATGCATGCAATTGTAATGCATTTCTGCACTCGGATCATCAGTTTCTTTATTTAACACTCTCTCTCACTTGTGGATATTTATTACATATCATTACAACAGTAAATAAATAATTTAGATTTAATAATTTATGTGATTTATGGGAGAGGCTTACCATAAGTTACTCACTATCCATTCAGTTATGATTGTAACATAGTACTTGTAGGTTTAATGGTGGGTCATATTTTAAGGAGCCAGTTATTCTTCCTTTAGGTGGAAGTAGAGTACTGTATATTTAAACAGAGTGCAATAGTTTTCAGTGTTATCCACTTTCAAGTAAGAAATGATATTGAATGCTGTTTATGAAATCCTCTGTAAAGTCCCATGCCCCACTCCTCTTTCATCAGTTACACTGACTCTTGCATATTAATAGGTTCCAGTGCAGTATTGCAGCTCTGTTCTTCCATGTACCTGCTCCAGGATTTATGTGAAATGCTTTTTCTTACCTGTTGACATATCTAACCAGAGTTTCTTTAAAAAATACCCAAATGTAACCAGCGTATTTCCCTGTCATATAGCTTGAAGAACCATAGTGGAAACAGACTTCATTGTCGCTGGCAAAAAGCTCACGTGCGGCCTGCGGTGAATTGTTCCTCACAATCTACTTTGACATGCCCTTGTGACAATTATTGTTTGCTATAAAATTATTCTTCTAAAGAAGTAAAATTGATCATCCGTTTCACTTATTCATGCAATTGAAACAAACGGAGCACGGGACTTACGGCGGATTTTAAACACTTCTGAGGACGTAAATTATTGAGAAAATTCATATAAAAGAATAAGACTATATGTATTGATCCATAATATCGGCGTAAAATAAATTAACTTATAAGTGTTATGTGTCTGTGGTTACTGCAACTCGTAATGCCAGAAATGAAGTCTAAGGTCTAACTCCATAAGAGGCTGTCAACACAAAGCGTACACACCCTTCAGGGAAAAAGAGCATTTATTTTGAAGAAGGCCCTTCTTCAAAATAGTGAATGATGCAGTTAGCGTCTTGTTCATGCATAAAAATGATGGGATTCCTGAAAAAACGGTCGGTTGCTAGCGTGATGCTGCTTGTGGCTTTGACCTTTGAGTCTTGGCAAAAACAGTCTCATGAGCATTACTTTTGAAGGCAGAGGTCTAGCCGCTCTAAATGACCACATCTTGTTTCCTTCCTTTGTAGCCTTTTTATTTCCTTAGCAAAGGTAGCCTGCGTGGCTGGTGCTAGAAAGTGGAAGGAAAAAGGGAAATCAGGCGCACTCGGAGCGTTCCCCCGGCGTCGCAGGCTGTAACACAGATGTCATAGATATCGTAAAAGCTCCCCCCGTCTCTAATAAGCCCCCCCGTTTGGATGTCGGTTTTTGTAATAACCCCCCTCTCTAATAAGTTCCCCCACCCCCGCACCTCTCATGAGATTTTGCAATTAGTCCCTCTTACGAAATCATGCGGCCCAATTGGGATATGTTTATGGAAAGTTTCACTGCAGTTGTTTGAGTTTTGCACAAAAACTATTTAAAGACGAAAACAGCCCCCCTCTCTAATAAGCCCTCCATTAATGAGGCATGAAGTTAAATAAGCCCCCTGGCTGGGGGCTTAATAGAGCTTTTAGGGCAAAATGGCGATGAAGCCAGAAAGATGCCACTGATGTGTGTAGTGTTTGGGTAACTGCCTTTGAAAACCTTGATAAATAATTACTTCAGCTCTATAAAAGCCCTGTGGCAGCTATTAACCAACTTTACCAATAAAATCGCTTGGTGATTTCTTGCCATTTTATAAAGATAATCCTCTAAGGGGAATGTATGAAAAACAAAAAGCCTCTGAAATGCTCAGGTCATCACCAAAATTTTGTTAACTTTCAATTACGACTGTCTGTCCAAAAATCTTTTCCGAGATCAATGAAGTTATGAAGGGCTATCCACATACCCAAACCTCGGTACCTAAGCTTTTTTTTTTTTTTAACAATTTTTATTTGCTTTACATGACACAATATTTAACAATACTACATGTATAGATTACTTACAATAATTACATTACAATAATGACAATTACCTACAAACTCACACACACACACACACACACTCACACACACACACACACACACACACACACACACACACACACACACACACACACACACAAGCGTGCATACAAACTAGAAATAAGACAGTATTGCTTACGTGTTGTTTACCCGAAAGTAACATATCGCGTATATTAATTACTACAAGCATCGCTACAAAGGGAAAACTAACTGCTAGGATTTGCTTACACGAGACTTAAGCTATTGATATATTTTCTCCATTTAAGAATATGACTAGGCTCTTTGTTGTTCAATTTAGCAATCTGTGATTCTAATTGATAGACGTAGGTTAACTTGATACAGATAACTCTCAAGGATGGTCGAACAGTATTTCTACGACAATCATAAATATATTGTTTAGCTGTAATTAATAACTGATTGAGTATTAAAAAGTCATCTTTCCTATCCCAAATTCCAAAAAGCTTATCCGTTTGAAAGAGTTCTTCTAAGATTATACCCATATTTTTACATCAACAAATGAACTCTAGCCAGAAACTCTGGGTGAAAGAACATGAAATAAATAAATGCTCAAGGGACTCGCTCTCTGCATGACAGAATGAACATAAAGGTGAGGCTATTAAACCAATTTTATGAAGAAAGGAATTCGTTGTCAAGTATCTGTTTAGAATATTACACTGGAATTCCCTTGATTTTGTGTCAAGGACTACTTTAAAAGGTAAATTATATATTTCTTGCCAATCTAGGTATACACTAGAGTAATGTTCAGTGAATTTTGATTGCGCAGTTGGGGTGGTTTCATACGTAGATCGTATTACACCATAAATGTTTTTAGAAATCAGTTTATCAAGCCGCACTTGTTTGTTCTTTAACCAAAGCTTGATGGAATCCTTGAGGACAAAAGCGTTTCACCTTTGTTTCCACAGGACCTCAAAGAATTCTGCCATTGCACCGGTAACGCATCGAGAATTTGCCTCAAATAAAACACTTCCATAGGAGTGAAGCCCAACCTATATGGATTCCCCTTGACAATAAAATCATTATGATCATTTATGAGATCTTCAAGCGTGATTATTCCCTTTTCGAAAAGAGCATGGACTTTCCATCAATGCAGATGTGTTTGTTGTTCCGAACATTATGTTGGCTCTAGTGTTGTTATCCAAAATTTCAATATTTCCGGCCCCGGCTACAGAATACTCGGAGAGAAACTGAAAACATTCCTCGTAAAATTTTGGTAGTTTAATTGAAAGTTTTTTAATATCATATCCACACCTTAAAAGTAATTTCCCTCCTACAGGTTTTAAATAATGCAAGAGGATTGTTTTCCAACTGTTTGGTTGAGCGGTTGAGCGTCAGCAAATTTTTTACAACACATGATTCGCTGTGTTTTAATGATTGATTCCCTGAGTGTGGTGCTCTTAGTCCACCATTTTCCACATCACTTATAAGGGTTGAGCATTTAACTTTATCTTTTCCTTTCCAAATAAAATTAAAAATAATTTTATTTGCTTCTTTAATTATGTCTTTATGTATACATACTAAACCAGCTCTATACATAAAGATTGGTATAACAAATGTCTTAACAATTTGAATTCGTCCGATAATTATTAGATTTCTCCAGTTCCAAAGATGCAACTTTTCACGAATGGATTTCAGAATATCTTCAAAATTCAGCTTTTTCCAAGGATTTGATTATACGTGAAATGAACTCCTAAAATTTTAACGGCCTTCTTAATGGAAATATTTCTAACGGAGGATACTGCAGGAGCTACTTTTGGATCTTGTTTTCCCAAGAACATTACCTCCGTCTTTTCATAATTAATTTGAAGACCATAACATAAAGTAAAACTTTCCACAGTGGCAAACAAAGCATTAAGCGAAGTGTAGTTTTTAAGAAAGACTGTCAAATCATCTGCAAAAATGTCTAATTTTATCTCTTCTTTGTCCACCAAAATTCCTTGAATTTTTACAGCGTATGTCAATAGTTAAAATTTCTAAACAAATTATGAATAAATATGGCGATAGTGGATCGCCTTGACGAACACCTTTAAGAACTTGAAAGGGGGTTGTTGTGTAACCGTTATTCATAACGGCACTAGATATGTTATTATAAAATGTTTTTACCGATTGGATCAGAGACGGGCCAAAGTTAAAAGCAGAAAGCGCCTTGAACATAAATCTGCGACTGACTGAGTCAAACGCCTTCTGGAAATCTATAGCCACTAATAGTCCGTTAATCCCTTTCCTTTGCGTGTACTCTAAAATGTCATCTATAGTTCTCACTGCATCAAGAATGGTTCTACCTTTCACATAGGCATTTTGATTGAAGTGTATTATGTCAGGTAGGACCTTCTGAATTCTTGTGGCAATAGCTTTCGAGCCAATTTTAGCGTCAACATTTATTAACGAAATAGGTCGCCAATTACCAATTTTTCGCTTATCTTTCCCTTTCTTTTCAATTAGTGTAATAACAGCTTGCTTTTGAGTGTTTGACAATTCGCCGACCTCATATGAGTAGTTAAGACAATCAACCTATAAATTGCCTAAGGAGTTCCAGAATATTTTATAAAATTCAACAGTGAGGCCATCATTTCCGGGTGATTTGTTATTTTCGAATGAATTCAGGCAATCAAAGCATTCCTTCACTGATAACCTTCCTTCGCAAAGACCACTCATATCGGGGGAGAGTTTAGGTATCTCTGGTCTGTGTAGTAATGGGTGATATTTGTCTAGCGATTCTTCATTTGCCGCGTACAAATCGGAGTAAAACGTTTCAATCTCTTTCATAATTTTTTTGGGGTTTGTAGTGACCGTACCATCACTCGCGAACATTTTTCGAATACAGCTCTTTTTACCTCTATGAGATTCTAACCCAAAAAAATACTTGTTGCTTTTCCCCCCTTTTCGTACCAAGTAGCTCTGGAGCGGATTATTGCTCCTCTGGCTATATAATCAAAATGCGAATCATATTTCATTTTTAAGTCTTCCATTTTTTCAAGATTAGATTCCGATGGCTCGGCTGCCAGCAACTCCTCGGCTTGTTCTAAGGATGTCTCAACCTCTGTTAGTTTTTGTCTTCTTCTATATGCCTTTTCTTTGCTAAATTTCATCGTGAATTGTCTGATTCGATATTTAATTAGATCCCATAATACTCTTTTATCGGTTACCTCTTCGAATTCCTCTAGCCATTCTGGTATTTTCTGATTAATCGCTAAAACATAATTCTCATCCTCAATTAGACTTGAGTTAAATTTCCAATATGAAGGACCTCGCATCTGTTCATCTAACGTATTGAAAGAAATAGTTATTGCTGAATGATCTGTTTTGATGGCCACTTTGATATTCGCTTCCTCTACCTCATCTTGACAGACATCGCTAATCAACCAAAAATCTAGTCTTCTTTGGATGAGGGGCTTTATCTGCCTCCAGGTAAAAGCCTTACAATCCGGATTATTCTCCAGATGTCAACTAAGTCAAAATTAAGACACATGTTATTGAGAAATTTAGTGGAGCGTATCAAGATCTGGGTCAGTGAAAACATTGAAGTCCCCTCCGATGATAAATTTGGGTCAGCAACAATGCTGTCTATTTTTTCCTGTAATTTTTCACTGTTCTTGTACTTTATTTGCTCCCCCGTTAGTACTCTGGCATCAAGCAATATGAAACGTCCCTTATCATCAATTAGTGCCGACTTCATCTCAAATTCTAAATTAAGACACATGTTATTGAGAAATTTAGTGGATTCTTTCTCTTTTGGCGTACCACCGGAGCAATCAAGATCTGGGTCAGTGAAAACATTGAAGTCCCCTCCGATGATAATGTTCTGATTTGGGTCAGCAACAATGCTGTCTATTTTTTCCTGTAATTTTTCGAAAAAAGAGCACTGTTCTTGTACTTTATTAGGTGCGTAAATATTCCCCATAATGTAATCGTTACCTTGTACTCTGGCATCAAGCAATATGAAACGTCCCTTATCATCAATTAGTGCCGACTTCATCTCAAATTCTAAATTGTCTTTCACAAGTACCAAAACCCCACAACTGCGATTGGAACCGTGTGCGAAAAACATGGGTCCCTTCCACTGACATTTCCATGCATTTTCAACATCTTTCGTGCTATATAATAATAATAATAATAATAATAATAATAATAATAATAATAATAAACGATATATTAGTAGTACTTCCACAAGGTGGCTCTTCGCCTACTAATTACAAATCTCAAATCAAATCAAATTAAATCAAATGTTTCTTGTAAAAAGATAATGTCTGCATTTTGCTTTTGAAGCCAAATAAACAAACCTTTCCTTTTCTCCAGGGAGCGAATACCTCGGACATTTAAAGAAAGCATTTTAAAATTAATACTAATGAACTTCTCGAATGGTTGATGCTATTAATTTTCTATTGTTTTCCAACGTAGCATACATAGAAAGGAATATACACTTAGTAATTTGCACTTTGCGCGATAGTGCTGCACATACAGAAAAAACACCACAAACACACAATGATTTTAAGAGGCCGCTAGAATGATTCCCGGATGCGACCATGCGAATTGGACTCTCACTTAGCTAGGGGTAGAGAAATTAAACAATAAACCCCGGCAATCTCCGATCTACTTTTTCTCACTACTCTTTGAACTCCAAAGTACGGTGGCTTCAAAGGGACATCACTAAATCAAAAAAATTTTTTCTACAAGTTCGAGTTGGAGTTCGAGTTGGAGTTCGAGTTGGAGTTCGAGTTGGAGTTCGAGTTGGAGTTCGAGTTGGAGTTCGAGTTGGAGTTCGAGTTGGAGTTGAGTTCGAGTTCGAGTTCGAGTTCGAGTTCGAGTTCGAGTTCGAGTTCGAGTTCGAGTTCGAGTTCGAGTTCGAGTTCGGGATCAATGCTGCAATCTGGGAACACAACACGAAATCGAGTAGAACGAGCACGTTCAAAATGACGAGCACGTTCGACGAAAGATCGAGTAGAACGAGCACGTTCAAATTGACGAGCACGTTCGACGAAAGATCGAGTAGAACGAGCACGTTCAAAATGACGAGCACGTTCGACGTAAGATCGAGTAGAACGAGCACGTTCAAAATGACGAGCACGTTCGACGTAAGATCGAGTACATCGAGCACGTTGAAAACAACGTCCTCGTTCTCTGAACTCCATCGTACAATGAGCTTGATGTCACGATCTTTTGGAATATCGCGCTCGTTGTTAACAACGTGCTCGATTTCAGGTTTTTCAACGACGGTCGTCAGATCGTCCACGTTCAGATCCAAACGTTGACGATCTCCAAATCGTCGTAGCTTATGTCGTATACGATCGAGTTAGCGATTACGATCCAAACGTTCACGAACTACGTCATCGCTAAGAACGATCCAAACGTTCACGATTTACGTCATCGCGACATCGTGTGTGCAATAAATCGTAGCCTCACAGACAGAACGTCACCGGCATCATGTATGGGGTGACTACGAAAGTCATCTTGTTATTTTATTGGATTTGATGGTAACTTTTCCAATCGCTCAACCCAAATCCAATTCCCAGTTGAAAAGAAGAGAAAAGGAGTTTCATTTCCGTGCAGCGCTTCAAACTAAAGGCTTTTTTCTTTACTGGAACAGTTATGCATTTGCTCAGCCACGACTGCATGATTTACTCACTTTCAGCATACTTTGGGTCTTTACCACTAGAAGGTTCTGGGCGATGATTTTGGAAATAAGGAGAAAGGCATAAAGAACGCTTCTTCAAAGATATGCAGTTTATTGAACCATTCATTTCTATACAAGCTCACAATTGTAGGCAGTAAAATCGGTTCTGCTAAATTTTATTTAATGCAATGATACTGATGTAAATGTTAGTTGTAATATTAAAATTATATATATATTTTTTTCAGCTTTTTCATTACTAAATCCAATTTCGGCTCTCGGAGCGCTGCTATAACTAGGGAGTAGAGGGCCACGTTATCGAGCCCGGCTGGCCAGGGTGGATCGCTTTCCGCGATCTGTTTTAACTACGAACACTCCAGTCCGGCTACCGGGATGAGTTCTTTCTAACAACGAATGCCTTTTCTCATCTGCTTTTTAGTTCAACGGTCCAATCTGGCCGGAGGATTTTCATTTCGGTTACCGGGCTTGAATTGGGGATACCATGAAAAGAAGATAAAATTAATCTCAGTCACCGGGCTGATAGAATGAGGAGAGATTGAGCCAGTCGTCATTCTCTAACCATGTCCGCCTGACAAAAAACGTGAAATAATAGCGGACCTTCTTCTCTACTACACCAACTAATTTTGTCTCCAAGTAACTGTAACTATTTGGTAGTTCATTAGACACAATAAACAAAGAACAAACTGGGAGTGATTTACAAGTAACCTTTTAACTCCCTACAGCTGATAAGCAATTCTCCTTCAAGCTGCCCATTGTACATTTAGTTGTAAATTTTGTTTTATTTTCAGGTAAAACCATACAACTGAAAAATTTCTGTTTGCTGTTTGCACCTGTTTGCTTGAGGAGAAGTTGTATGTTAATCACTCCTGGGATTTAAAGGGTTAGGTAAATATTCACTTCGAGCCGTCTTTTTACCGACAGTTTTCCTTCTCATAGATTTTCACACGCAGGGCTGACTGAGTATTCTTTGGTATAGGGTCGTTTCGTTACATTGCAATTCACCGAAGCTTCAAGGCCATACTGAATCAAATCAAGACAATAAAGTTGTGAAGCGTTTCTACTGCTTTTAGGCTCCAAGCCTCACTATCACTGTCTAAAATTGAAATATACCGAAACGACCCTACCCATACTTCTCAATAATTCTCAAAAGGTTAATTCTTAATTCTTAATTATGCTTGACACACAATGCAAATTTTCATTTTTTAGATTTCCTCCAGCCTGATAAGGACTTGCTGATCCTGGCCAACAATGTCTTGAAAGAGTGTGCTGGGTGGGACTACAACGGAGACGTTGTCCCCGCTGTACACCCGCACCTTGATACCAGCGTCTCTTTCTTGGGTAGTCAATACGCTCTGATAAGGAAAAGAATTTAAAAAGACAAAGAATTTAAACATGTGCTATTGATTCAAAACATCAATGACAACAGCAATCACTGAAAAATATCCATAACGGGATAGCCTCAAATGATACCGGGTAAAATTTCTAACCGGTACGGTTAATTTTTCGGGGGTCTTGGGATCCATAACATTTGCTTTAGTGATCCAGGCAAAAATGGTCAGGGCTCCAGGCAGTGAAATGATCGGGCTCCGGGCCCCAATGGCAAAAACGTCAGGGCTCTGGGGCTCCAGGGACCCTCCCTATGTGACCCTGATATATCAAAAGGGAGTGAATTCTAGCAATCATTATGCATTATCATAGGACAGAGAAAACTTACAGACTCTATATTACAGCAAACATTTGTCATCAAATGTTAATTGGGGCTGGCAGGCCTGCACGGCTCCAAAGTACGTGTTCTGTTTTTAGCCTTTATTATAATTTTGCTCTAACGAGTATGTCTTTGAGTGAACGCCCCTTTCTGTATGATATTATGGGCGGTTCCTTGAAAATCTCGTTTAGCAATGGTTGTTGCTGTATTAAGTCCCATTTGCTCATTAGGATTTGCTTTAGGTTTGGAACTGCTGGGTGATATTGTGTCACGAAGGGCAAGATTCGTTTCTTTGTATTTTTCTGTTGGAGTAGAGCCCGTTTCCTTCCTTCAAATTTCACTTCGGAGAGTGTGTTTTGAATAAAATTTCTCGGGTAGCCTCTCTCCATTAGGTGTGTTTTAAATTTGTCAATATTTTCTTCAAACGTTTTCTTTGTAGAGTTTGTCCTAAGGAGTCTAAGTGCTTCACCTTTGACAAAGCCCTTCTTTACTCCCGGCGGGTGACACGTTGTGAAGAACGTGTACTGAAATGTCTCTGTAGGTTTGAAGTGGGTTCTCACGTCGAGAATTGACTCCTTGTTGAATCTCTCGCCCTTGTAAATAGTTGTGTCTAAGAAAGTCGTTTCTGTACATGATATTTCAGCCGTAAATTTGATGGATCAAATCAAGACAATAAAGTTGTGAAGCGTTTCTACTGCTTTTAGGCTCCAAGCCTCACTATCACTGTCTAAAATTGAAATTTGTCTTTATTTGCTTGTTCAATGAACTGGTAGACGACATCTCTGTTGGCGTACCAGACGGAGATTATGTCGTCGATGTAACGTTTCCAAACGAGCGGTTTGTTAGCGCTTTTGTGTAGGATTTGTGTTTCAATTTCCGCCATGAAAATATTAGCAAAGGCTACTGCCATTTTAGTGCCCATGGCGGTTCCGTGTGTTTGCAAGTAGTCACGTTCGTTAAATTGGAACGAGTTTTCTTGCAAAATAAGTCGTAATGCTTTCGTTAGTGAGCGCTTAGGGATAGGAGGTCCCTCTCTGTAGAAATTTTCGTATGCTGCGCATACTATATTTATTCCCTCCTCTTGTGGTATGTTTGTGTATAGGCTCGTTACGTCCATTGAGACAAGAATCACTTCTTTCGGGAGTTTTGTACTCTCGATAAAATTGACGAAGTCTGTTGTATCTTTGAGATATGACTTCTGTTTTTGTGCATCCTAAACTGAATAGCATCGGCAACTGAAGAGATCCACAAGATAGGATCGAAACCGCGGTCTTGCCTGACTAAAATCAACATGTCCGAAAGCCTCATATCAGTCGCAGGCTACATCAAAGATGACAACCAAATGGACATAGATCCTCAAGATGATCCAAGAAAAGCTGAAGACGAACTCCTAGAAAGTGCAGACGAGTCCAATGAAGACACCAACCCAGGCCAAATACTGCCACAGAAACAAGAGCACGGTGAAACGAGCCTCAAGAGTGAGGGAGCATCAAGAATGCCAGACAGAGAAGAATCCAGAAAACGCCGCCACAGCAAAATTTCGACGTTACCCGCTGAAGAGCGGATTAAGAAAGCAGAAAATGCAATTGAAAGCCTTAAGAGGCACACCGATAAAGGAACTTGCCCAGTATCCTTTCGATACAAGGCACGAGCAAATGTTAAGGCGGACGAACAATTCAAAAGCGATGTGAAACGCATCCGCAAACAGGCGGAACAAGATTTTGTACATGCTCTTTCTCGATTTCACCAAAGGCAAATCAATAGTTTCAAACGTGAACTACAACGAGGCAAGAGGCCTAAACATGAAAATGTGACTGCTAAGAAAGCATCAAACAAGAAAGTCGCGCAGTCGGCGCCTAGCGAAACAACTGTACAAACGAGCAATGTAAATAGGATAGCAAATAGCCTAATGGAGAAGCTCGGCCAGTGCAATGAGATGTTTGCAAAACTGCAAGAAATGACAAATAAACAATTGAAAAGTACACTGGCTCATTTCCTGAGTACCATAATTTTTACCAAAGGGGAAAGGGAAAACAAATGGCTAATAGAATGCGCAAACAAAGGCGTAAAAATACACGCACTAGACGAAACAAAGCGCAATTAGAGGCAAACAAAAAACACATAAAAAACCTCTCAAACAAACAATTAACAGAAGATCAAATCAAGGTACTTGGAAAGGGGCTCAAATTTATCCCAACACCCGTGACAAAACAAGATCAGATTAGGCGTCAACTCTTGCGTGATTTTGAACAGTTCGCAAGAAGAATGCGCCTTCAATACATGTACCACGGAGAAGAAGACGAACCACATCCATTCTACGTGAAATCAAACTGGAACCCACCAGTACAAAAATCTGTAGCCCTAGAAAGTTATTTAGAAGAGGTGAAAATGTCACTTACGGAAATTAATCTCACAAAGCCTAAAAACAATTTACCGGCCGGGGAGCGTGCGGCGCTTGACACCCTTAGAAGTGACGAACAAATTAATTTAAAGAAAGCAGACAAGGGCACAAGCACCGTAGTCATGAACAGAGAAGATAAAATAAATGAAGGACAGATTCAATTGAACGTCAGAGAAAACTACAGGCCCCTTGAGAGCCCAATGGTCGTGGAAACAAGCAAACGAGTCGAAGAGTTAATAAACGAACTCTACCGAGGGAATTTCATAGATGAAATGACCAAAAAATGGCTTTGTCAAACACCACAACCGCCTCGCATACCAATATTCTACACCCTGACAAAAATCCACAAGCCTACTCCCGTAGGGAGACCAATAATATCAGGGTGCGACGGACCGACAGAAAAGCTATCCTGCTTCGTTGATAAAATTCTTCAGCCTATAGCACAAAAACAGAAGTCATATCTCAAAGATACAACAGACTTCGTCAATTTTATCGAGAGTACAAAACTCCCGAAAGAAGTGATTCTTGTCTCAATGGACGTAACGAGCCTATACACAAACATACCACAAGAGGAGGGAATAAATATAGTATGCGCAGCATACGAAAATTTCTACAGAGAGGGACCTCCTATCCCTAAGCGCTCACTAACGAAAGCATTACGACTTATTTTGCAAGAAAACTCGTTCCAATTTAACGAACGTGACTACTTGCAAACACACGGAACCGCCATGGGCACTAAAATGGCAGTAGCCTTTGCTAATATTTTCATGGCGGAAATTGAAACACAAATCCTACACAAAAGCGCTAACAAACCGCTCGTTTGGAAACGTTACATCGACGACATAATCTCCGTCTGGTACGCCAACAGAGATGTCGTCTACCAGTTCATTGAACAAGCAAATAAACACCACCCAACCATCAAATTTACGGCTGAAATATCATGTACAGAAACGACTTTCTTAGACACAACTATTTACAAGGGCGAGAGATTCAACAAGGAGTCAATTCTCGACGTGAGAACCCACTTCAAACCTACAGAGACATTTCAGTACACGTTCTTCACAACGTGTCACCCGCCGGGAGTAAAGAAGGGCTTTGTCAAAGGTGAAGCACTTAGACTCCTTAGGACAAACTCTACAAAGAAAACGTTTGAAGAAAATATTGACAAATTTAAAACACACCTAATGGAGAGAGGCTACCCGAGACATTTTATTCAAAACACACTCTCCGAAGTGAAATTTGAAGGAAGGAAACGGGCTCTACTCCAACAGAAAAATACAAAGAAACGAATCTTGCCCTTCGTGACACAATATCACCCAGCAGTTCCAAACCTAAAGCAAATCCTAATGAGCAAATGGGACTTAATACAGCAACAACCATTGCTAAACGAGATTTTCAAGGAACCGCCCATAATATCATACAGAAAGGGGCGTTCACTCAAAGACATACTCGTTAGAGCAAAATTATAATAAAGGCTAAAAACAGAACACGTACTTTGGAGCCGTGCAGGACTGCCAGCCCCAATTAACACTAGATAGATAGATAGATAGATAGATAGATACATAGACAGATGGATGGATGGATAGTTTATTAAATTTCCCTTGCAGCCCAAGAGGTAAATTACGATAATATTTTACAATTGTAAAATGTAAATTACAATTATATGTGATACTAATTTTTTGGATAGCCCCTCTCGATAAGTCGTGATTCGAAATGTTTGATATTTTCTTCAAATGTTGTTTTTGTTGAGTTTGTCCTGAGAAGCTTGAGGGCCTCTCCTTGAATGAAACCTGTTTTAGCTTCTTTTTACTCCTGGTGGGTGACACGAGGAGAAATGTGTGTACTGGAATGTGTCAGTAGCTCTACGAGCCGAAATTGGATTTAGTAATTAAAAAGCTGAAAAAAATAGAAATTTAATAGTACAACTAACATTTACATCAGGAGTATTGCATTAAAAATTTTTTAGCAGAATCGATTTACTGTGAGCATGTATAGTAATGAATGGCTCAATAAACTGCATATCTTTGAAGAAGCATTCTTTTTGCCTTTCTCTTTATTTCCAAGATCATCGCCCAGAACCTTCATCGTCAAAAACTGCAGGCTGCAGTCTTCGTTTTCCACTCTTTACTCGCATTTGTTGACACTAAATTCGCTGGTGGTAAAGACCCAAAGTATGCTGAAAGTGAGGAAATCATGCAGTCGGGGCTGAGCAAATGCATAACTGTTTCAGTAAAGAAAAAAGCCTTTAGTTGGACGCGCTGCATGGAAATGAATCTCCTTTTCTCTTCTTTTCAAAAGGAATTGGGTTGAGCGATTGGAAAAGTTACCATCAAATCCAATAAAATAACCAGATGATTTTCGTAGTCACCCCATACATGATGCTGGTGACGTTCTATTTATCGCACACACGATGTCGCGATGACGTAAATCGTGAACGTTTGGATCGTTCTTAGCGATGACGTAGTTCGTGATCGTTTGGATCGAAATCGCTAACTCGATCGTATACGACATTACGATGCTACGACGATTTGAAGATCGTCAACGTTTGGATCTGAACGTGGACGATCTGACGACCATCGTTGAAAAACCTGAAATCGAGCACGTTGTTAACAACGAGCGCGATGTTCCAAAAGATCGTGACATCAAGCTCATTGTACGATGGAGTTCAGAGAACGAGGACGTTGTTTTCAACGTGCTCGATGTACTCGATCTTACGTCGAACGTGCTCGTCATTTTGAACGTGCTCGTTCTACTCGATCTTACGTCGAACGTGCTCGTCATTTTGAACGTGCTCGTTGTACTCGATCTTACGTCGAACGTGCTCGTCAATTTGAACGTGCTCGTTCTACTCGATCTTTCGTCGAACGTGCTCGTCATTTTGAACGTGCTCGTTCAACTCGATTTCGTGTTGTGTTCCCAGATTGCAGCATTGATCCCGAGTTCGAGTTCGAGTTCGAGTTCGAGTTCGAGTTCGAGTTCGAGTTCGAGTTCGACTTTGAGTTCGAGTTCGAGTTGATTTGTGCAAAAGTAGTGGGAGCTCAGCATTCACTCCATAAAGATGGCGGAATCTATGGCAAGCCGTTGCTGCCAAAAGCCTATCGAGTTGTAAATCCTGGTCCAAATGTCTTTCAATATCATCGAGTTAGAAAAGTTACATGGTCAGTTTTGAAATTGCATGGTCGAATTCTGGAGAACCATGGTTGAGTTGCATTTTGAAAGTTTGAGTTCTCGCTAGCGAGTTTTTAATTTCTCGCTAGCGAGTTTTCAATTTCTCGCTAGCGAGTTTTCAATTTCTCGCTAGCGAGTTTTTCTCAATCGTGCGCAAGCGGAATATGTGGACGGATGTTGTAGACGGTGGAGGAAACTTTAGACCATAGAATGGAATGGAATGGAATCGAATGGAAGCCGTAAATTTCGCAATTTTGAACTGTTGTTTTCTTTGAGGGCTCAAACTGGCGGGATTTAAGTGTACCGATATTTCATTAAGCCAAAGAACATAATGTAAACAAGACCCTCTATGAGCTTTTACCTGGGACACCTTGAACACCTTGAGAAGTGCAGAAGCAGACGTACGCTAAAACCGACTATCGGTTCGAAAATTGATCAAAGGGCCCTTGAAGCCAGCTCATTCACGTAGTGGCAAAGTGCATGCATTCGGGTATTCATTGCTGCAGACAGCTGTAGTCTGATGCGATTTCAATACAGGTTTGCTACATGAGGTGAACTAGTTAGGCAGAGCAGCTTGTCGATTTCTCTCGACAAAGTGACACAAATATCTCTGTCGGCTGGAATTTAGTTGTGATTCAGTAATTTTGCATATCTTGCACTGTAAAAAACAATGAAAGTCTTCAGGATCTAGACGTGTTCAGCATCGCATGTCACGAAAGGACTTTTAATGCACCTTCTTTTTTTCCTTCAAAACCTAGGAAAAATTATGTTAAGCCACTGTAAATTTATAATAGTCATAATAGTTGAACGATGCCAACACTGATGAACTTTGTTGTGCGTCCTGCAACACAAATAATGCTTGACTTAATAGAAAATTTTGATAATGATCTTTTTCTTGTCACGTACTGGCGCCACGGAGTCTGGCTTGTACCGTAGTTCATTTCACTAGTAAATCAAAATTACTTTCGATCCGTATTAAAGCGCGGGTCAGACACTGTACTTCTCCTGAGCCGAGCTTAATTACAGTTTAGGTCGACCCAAATTAGTTACAGTCATGAAACGATACCACGATTTCAAATACTACAGCGAGGCTGAATTATAAAAGTAATTCAAGTGGGAGCCAGTGACATTATTTTCGCATAGCCAACTCCGAAAACAGTTTTACGTGATCCCTCGTACAAAAACAAACATGCATTGAGCGAGAACTCAAACTTTCAAAATGCAACTCAACCATGGTTCTCCAGAACTCGACCATGCAATTTCAAAACTGACCATGTAACTTTTCTAACTCGATGATATTGAAAGACATTTGGACCAGGATTTACAACTCGATAGGCTTTTGGCAGCAACGGCTTGCCATAGATTCCGCCATCTTTATGGAGTGAATGCTGAGCTCCCAATACTTTTGCACAAATCAACTCGAACTCGAACTCAAAGTCGAACTCGAACTCGAACTCGAACTCGAACTCGAACTCAAACTCAAACTCAAACTCAAACTCAAACTCAAACTCGAACTCGAACTCGAACTCGAACTCGAACTCGAACTCGAACTCGAACTCAAACTCCAACTCCAACTCCAACTCCAACTCCAACTCCAACTCCAACTCCAACTCCAACTCCAACTCCAACTCCAACTCGAACTCGAACTCGAACTCAAACTCGAACTCCAACTCCAACTCGAACTCCAACTCCAACTCCAACTCCAACTCCAACTCCAACTCCAACTCCAACTCCAACTCCAACTCCAACTTGTAGAAAAATTTTTTTGATTTAGTGATGTCCCTTTGAAGCCACCGTACCAAAGTCAGAGGATATAAAAGAACAAAACAAAAATAACTAAGCGTAAATTAATATAGCACCTACTCTTTAGCTCATACCTAGACAACAAGTTTGCCGTCGATGAAGAGTTTATCTGGCTCAGACTTACTGAACACTGCCTTTTTTCCTGCTTTTCTGGCCTCTCGAAAGGCTGGCATGTGCTTCTTTCTTAACTCGATCAGTTCTTTAGGTATATCATCGTAAATCGTGAAATTAGTGATTTTCAGTTTGAAGGCTTTTCTCATTACTCTTTCCCGGTCAGCATCTCTTAAGAATCTTGCGATAATCATACGAGGGCGGTCACCCTTCTTTCCAATGCGATGCACTCGTTGAAGTTCTATATCATCGGGATTTTGAATGCCAAGCTTTGTAGAAAGAAACTCTGCCAAGACTTTTCTTGTATCTTCCTGGCCCTCTCTACCCTCCGGGATGCCTGCAAATTTTAAGTTTTCCCGCCGGCTGTAGGCCTCCAGATAAAGAATACTCTTCTGTAACTCCCCTCTTGCTTCCTTCAAATTAGCTTCTGTTTTATAGGCTTTTAGTTCCAACAATTCGACTTTACTGTGAGCAAAATCGACGCTTTCTTTAACTTCATCAACAGAATGTTCTAAGTCCGCATGCTTTTCCTTCCATGAGGACATCACAGCGATCAAGATGTGTAATCGAGCCAACCCGACTCAACTCTAGCCTGCGAACGCAGACGTATTTCCGCTTGTCGTTTCTCTCCGCCCGAAAAGTAACGTCGTTACTTTTCGGGCGGAGAGAAACGACAACCGGAAATACGTCTGCGTTCGCAGGCTAACTCAACTCGGGTTCATGAATAAATATCAGCCCCGTTTCTTAGTAACGGATGACGTTTCCAAAATCATGCGAACGAGGTGGATCGCAAAATGTCGGCAAGAAGTCAAACCGGTTTTTAAATTTCGAGGTTGTCGCATGTTGCTATACAAAGTACTTCAAAATCTTCGACTATTGCATCTCAAGCACACAATTATTACTGTTTTTATCGCTTTGGGGTCGAATCCGAAGACCACCGCGAACTCAGTGAGGAGGAAGCGTCGTCTTGGTTTTTCGTCGTAGTGCAACTGATGGGATATTTGAAATCCTCGACAGTGGAAACTTCACAACATACATACATAGATACTTCACAAATTAATGTGATCAAGTAAGCTGAAGCCACTCAAAAGGCACTAAGGCCACAAGGTAGCGGGCATTACCCCTAAAATCTACCAAAGCAAAGATTGAGCCCAAGCATTAGCAGCCATGGACAGCTGTTTTGGCCTTGTTAGGCCTCGTCAGCATGGCATAGCTAATGCTCAGGCTCAAGTACCCACATATCAATGAAACAAGCAATGAAAACGTAAAGCTTGTGGGATGTGGCTGGAGTGACAAGGATACTTTACGTTTGTTTTATTGATATGTGGGTACTTGAGCCTGAGCATTAGCTATGCCATGCTGACGAGGCCTAACAAGGCCGAAACAGCTGTCCATGGCTGCTAATGCTTGGGCTCAATCTTTGCTTTGGTAGATTTTACCTTGTGGCCTTAGTGCCTTTTGAGTGGCTTCAGCATACTTGATCACATTAATTTGTGAAGTATCCTTGTCACTCCAGCCACATCCCACAAGCTTTACGTTTTCATTACATACGTACATACATAACTTTATTTTTCTTCGGATTTAGATATAGCATACATGACGCTAGTTTCTCCGAATGAGATAACAAATAACTAACTAACTAGCTAAATAAATAGATAAATACATCAAGTGAAATAATATAGGAACGTTACAACAATAAGAGTGTTTCAATAAAAGTATATCAATATAGCAATGCCCGGCTTTGGAAAATATGCCGCTTAACCCCGCGCCGAAAACCAGCCAGCGTCTCCGATCGCCTCACTCATGCGCGCCAAAATAACGAAAAGAATGGAGACCATACGTGGTTGTTTTCACAGTAGGGAGTTCCAAAATAGCGTGGCCCCTGAGCGAGTACGCCGACGTCCGCTCCTTAAGATGCGATCTCAAATAAGACGGGGCAGCCCCATGCAAACACTTAAAAACAGTGATAAGCATGATCTGGACCCTTCTCTTTTCCAGATTTACCATTTCCAGTTTCCGCAACATCTCATCATAACCGTTCTCCTTATCATTAAGCACTACCCTTAACGCTTGTTTATTTACGTGTTCTAGCTTATCCCTGTCCCTCGCACTACAAAAGTGCCATACGTCACTACAATAAGAAAAGACTGGTTGAATAAAAGCATTATAAAGCCTAAGCATAGTAGGCCCGCTAATTAGATTTCTGAAACGTTTGATAACCTGCAGCTGATTATTTACGAAGCAAGTCTTTATTGCCTTCCTTACCGGTAGGTTTTGTTTTGGTTCCTGCACGCATAATACTCGTAGTACGTGTTATTCTGTTTTATTTTGGCGAGAATAGACGTTTTTGCTCTCGTATCTCGACTCTATTCACTCGGTGTAGTGCGGGTTGTGAAGCTTATATTAAGCTTAATTTGGAGCTTGGTGTTGTCAGTCGAGCATCGAAAAGTTCAGGTTCTCACTGAAACGATTTAGTCGAGACAGAACAAGCGTGCTATCAGAGCTATAAGGCTGGCATATCCAAGCTTACATGTATAAATATGGAATTACGAACAGTTCGCTCCAAAAGAGTCATTATTTTGTCGAATGTGCACTGCACGTGCTAATAAAAACAGGAACACTGTAACACCCCGGAACACGGAAAAAATATGAAGCCGATTGTAATAAACTCAATCCTTGGTAAACTTTGTGCAATCTCTTCAGATGAGGTTTTTTTGTCTGTCAGTTAACGATCAAGATGAGGAGCGTTCTCATTGTATGTATTTATAATAATAATTACAAATCAATGCAGGGTGTTTTAGGATTGATAAGATATGCTTTATTATGATCAGAAAGTAATTGAGGAGGTTTTGCATCAGTAATTATCTTGTTTCATGCATACTTTCCGTCATAAATATAGGCAGATTCATGCTGAAGGTATTGTTTACATTTTGCTTTATTAATATATAAATTTTCTGGAAGAAGCCGCATGCTAAATGGAAATTAACTCAAAGAGCTTGTTGAACTTAGCAGTCTGTACAAAATTTCTATTCTTTGCATGCAATAATTATCAAAGATGCAACCAACCAATCACCAAAGCGAGTAAATATAAGAGAAGTGAAAGATATTGTGCATCAAATGGGAACTCGGAAAAAAATCCGAGCCCCAGATGGGATTTGAACCCACGACCCTCCGTGATCTAGTCGGATGCTCTAACCACTGAGCTACTGGAAACTCTGTGGTGAGCAAGGGTGAAATGTGGGTATTGACTAGAACTGCATCACGCAGTTACATAGTCAAATTTTAAACGACCATATATGACTCATAACTGCATAAAGTTGGCATAGAGGAAAGAAGAATATACCAGCAGCAAGCCAAGGAGAACTTTGAAAACTGCATTGAGAATTACCGTACTTCAAACCGTGAACACTAGAAAAAATTATTTTATGGAATACGGAACAATAACCCCAACCAAAATAAATATTTTCTGCTAGTACACCAAACGAAAAATTGATTCGCCTCCTAGGATCTTCCTGGTGCTAGAAATAAAACTATTTTCATATTAAGCACTTTCATTCTTTTCTTTATTCAAATTTAGGCAACCAATGTACTTTCACCTTTCAAAATTCATTGAGATTGGAAAGCTTGAGGAAACAAAAATGTATAAAATAAAATAACTTTGATAGTATGTGCATTCTGATTGCTCAATCAGCTATCGTTTGTTGTGCCGGTAAACTCATAGGAATTTTGTGAGTCTTCTGAATTATTGTATATAAAAGCAATAGACCACACGTTTCTATAGTTTATAGGCTGATAAAACCACTTGGCATGTTGGCAGAACACTAGAAGAATTCGTAAATCAGGCGCCTGCGGTGCTTTAAGAATTAGAAATGTGTGGTCTTTTGCTTAAGTAGACATAATTATTTCAAATGCAAACAAGGAGTTTAAAGTGTCTATAACCTCCCTCACCCCACCCCCGAAATTGTTTTTGCTCTAAGAAATCTTTTCTCTGAGCCGAACAGTCTATTTCATGTTTGACATCACAAACAACTTCAAAAATTCATAAAAAATGAAGGCTTAAACGAAATGCAGCACTTGTTGTAGGTTGATACTTGGTGTAAGATCAAAATTTTATTTTTTCAAAAAGGAAAAAAAGATTGGGGGGTTATAGGCATTTCAAAAGTGAAAGTTATTAAATTTTGACCAGAAATCACTATAAAACCATTGCTAGTGGCCCTTTAAATAAGGGAGCGATTCAAGCCACAAGATTTACAGATTTACAAGGCTTACAGATTTAAATACAGGAGTGATCCCCCTACCCCCTTCTGGAAACAACAGCTTCCTTAACACCCTATAAATATGGACAGATGTTTACAAACCGAACCCAATAATTCAGAAAGAAAAATAAGAGGGAAAAAAATGTCTTTCAAATGTACTGTTTATTTCTATTACATGTTGTTACAGCTAATAGTGACATGTGTACCAAAAACTACTTCTTCGTATTATTTTGTCTATATTGCTGAATTAAACACAAAACCCAAAACTTTACATTTTACAAATTAAAGGGGCTATGTCACGAAGATTTCCTTGTTTTGGGTCAATTCTTTGCTAAAATTGTTACTTTGTGGTTTTACTTAAGCACAAAATGTTTGGTGGATAATGAATTGTATCAAAACAAGCAACCCATAATAAGGTTTTTGGTATTTTTTGCTGAGATAGCATGAAACTTGAAAAGGTTGGCCCGACCTTTTCAAATTTCAATTCAATTCCGTCCTTGCCTTCCCCAGCAACAAACGAAAGAACCAGATTCAACGTTATAATACATGTAGACCATTATTTTTGGAACTCAGTTGAGGGCAAGACAAACTTCTCAAACGCCATGCTCGCCTACGATCACTGATTCAAAACAGGTTTTGATCGATCGACAAACCCAGATGCTTTCAGTGCAAAACCCGCATTTCGTTGCTATGATACTTGCTTGGTCCAATCCCCCTCGGTCGTATTTACGCTAATCTGCGCATGTGTGGAATCATCGATGTATAAATAATGAATTACACATTTTGATCGTGTTGAAGTCCTAATGCGAAGCATTGAATTCACACCTAAGTGACACCAATGTATTTTCAATTTCACTCAACTTCGTCGCGAATTTTTCCATTTTCTCTTCAATACTGTCTAACTTGTTTATCTTCGCTTCTATTGCGTCAAGTTTTTGAATCTTGAGAGAAATTTGATCCATTCTCTCTAATAGCTTTTCTGCCATGTCGAGCTCTTGAAATACTTCGTCACTTTCATCAACTACCTAAGCGGTACCTAAGCTGTCATCACTGGGTAGAGATGAAGAATCGAACAAAAACAGAAAAAGATACTTGACTGGAAGAACTTTACCTTATAATGATAAATGATTAACTATGATTAGTATGATTCCTGTAACAAATAACTATTCTAATTGTGCCGCCGATTTTGAACAGCGTGGTAGTTAAGTGGGTATTCTATATAGGAGAGTGCGTCCAATAAGTTTATTTGTAACCCGAAAAAAGGTTATTACAGTGATAATAAAGCTTTTCCATTTGCAGGAGTTTACCACACAAGTTTCCCGCCTGTTTGAACAGTTTAATGAAATCTATACTTGAGAACACTACTTAAAACGTTTGCAAAACGTTCTACCTGAAAACGGATTATAAGCCATCATAGTCTGGCTCTTGACAGCAGCACACGAAATTCAGTACGTATTGGATTGCAATGTAACGCGCCTCACTGAGCGGACCGCGAGTTTAGTCCCTTTTTCTTGGGGATAGTTAAGCGACGGAAACACGCGAGGCGTCCTTTCGCGCAATAGCCGCGCCGAGGAAAATTTACACGCTCGGGCTCGCTTCGCTCGGGCCTTGGGACTTGACTTGATAGACTTCTGCTTTTATTATGTGTTGTTAAGCTCTGGCCGGTTTCTTATGTCTCAGCAATAGGCAAACGAAATCATTCTTTAAAAAAAGGATGCATGCAGAGAAGTAACACATGGACTATTCATTTATGAGATTTGCTGCTAGGAGTGTACAGGGATCGAACCTGTTCGTAAAGTCCATCTAGGCAGCAAAATTGATCATTGAGATAATAGGCCTAGTTTCAAATGAAACTGCTCAAATTTAATCACCACTGTTAAAACTCATAACATTTCTCAAAGGCAAGGAATACCATACACGCTTAAAGATCTAAAGATCTAAATCAATTTGCTTTCTCCAAAAATATTAAATACTATGTTCTATCTCAGCTATATCAAACGTAAATTCCACAATTCTTCTAGCTCTTTCCTTTAGTAACCCGTCCCTCTGCTCCCACGTTTTTTTTATTTTCACTCAAACGAGATGGAGGCTAACTCGATAACTTCGCGGTTCTTTTAGCCTCCATTCACAAACTATACACCACTGTCATCTTTAATTGTTATATATGTATTTCTTTTTTCTTTTTTATGCTAATATCGTAATTTAAAAATGTGAGTGCAAAAAATAAAGTGAAGTGAAGTGAATAAATATGTGAGCTTCACTCGAACTAACTTAACACGTTCTACGAGTAAACTCTCTCGTGACCAACCTGCGAGTCATATGGTACAGCACACATGGTATAAGCTGCCAATTTTCAACAACGTGGTAGTTAAGTGGGTATTCTATATAGAAAAGTGTTATCAGAGCTCAAGTCTTGCTTATTTCATCCTAGTACTCTTTGTTTTTCTTTTTAATGTTGAAGCGCAAAACAATAGAACACCAAGTATTTATCAACATACATCCATGAGATACCATTTTCATGAGGCCTTTTCATCTCTATATTTTAGAATTCAGGGTTTTCAATCCAATGTAATAAGATTTCACAAAAGTGCAATTTTTGTTGTTAGTTTGCACGTCAGTATTTTCGTTTACGATTCAGAGATCTCTTTCAGTTTAAACGAAAACACAATTTATTTTGCTTTCCGGCTATAAGCAAACGGAAACCTGGCCAACATATTGTGTTAAACGTGTTAGAAGTGGCGCGTATCCAACAGATGGCTTATATTCCTTCAAAATGAAACTGTTTTCAACACCTTGGTAATTATTCCCTTATAATTCGAATTAGAAGTAGTGATAAACTGAATGACTTGTTTTGGTAATATTGGCGTCACTTATTCAACCGACTCTTGAACAATAACGCACCGGGTGTTAAAGTGAAATGATACAAATAGTGAAACGCGTTACATATTATTTACTTTAAACTCTTTGCAGTGGTGCGTACAGCTCTG
>JAEMWC010000091.1:490000-512500 GCA_016490735.1 Pachyseris speciosa | reverse complement strand
TGGACAGTGCTTAGAAAAAATCAACACCAATATTCGGGTTCGGGTTGTTATTGGTTGAACCTACTTTTAGGCACAGTATACGCCGTGAGAAGCCATCTGCACAGCCATGCAAACAAAATCCATACAGTTTTAGTTTATCTCAGCCATCTAAACAGCCTGATATACTAAGCCATATCCAAAGTCAGAAATCGCAATCCCGAATTCCGAAATCCGAATTCCGAAGTCTGAAGTCTGAAGTCTGAAGTCTGAAGTCTGAAGTCTGAAGTCTGAAGTCTGAAGTCTGAAGTCTGAAGTCTGAAGTCCGAAGTCCGAAGTCTGAAGTCTGAAGTCTGAAGTCTGAAGTCTGAAGTCTGAAGTCCGAAGTCCGAAGTCCGAAGTCTGAAGTCTGAAGTCCGAAGTCTGAAGTCTGAAGTCTGAAGTCTGAAGTCTGAAGTCTGAAGTCTGAAGTCTGAAGTCCCTCCTCGGCTTTCGTATATATAGACCTTTTTAGCTTGTCGATTTTGTTTTCCCAATGTAGGTCATGTGATGTTCCCAAGGGAATTTGCCCTTTGTCTTTTCATAAATTATGCCTAAATATGCACGTGGATAAGACGAAATTTCAAAGAAACAGTTCTCTGGGGTAACATCACGTGGTCTACAATGGGAAAACAAAATCTACAAGCTAAAAAGGTCTATTGCTCCAGAAGGCAGCCAAAATCATCGAGAAACATTGAACAGTTGCAAGAAAGAGGACAATAAATAACCAGGACACGAATATCTTGAGAGGAATCAGATTTGATTAGCAAGTCAATGAATTCGAAATCCATTCTTGACAAGAATACCCACACCACCACCACTATTACCGAGTTCTCTGGGTACGTGGTGGAACGAATATCCGTTTGGAATCAAATCCCCAATAAATTGATCATCACGATCATCAGGATGAAGCCAGGGCTCGGTGAGAGCAAAAATATCCACATCAGCAACCTTTTGTTTCTAACCGATCGCGAATTAAAAAGAGAAAAGCTCGGTGTAGTCGGTTTCGAGTGAGAAAATGTAGGGAGCCTCGGAGAATCACTACAGATAAGAGATGTTAGAGTCCGCGTCCTTGCACGTCGAAGAGTCGGCATTTGGTGTGGCCGATTTAGAACTGTTATCGCTCTATTGTCACTCTGTAGCCGTTTAGACTTTCCAGCTCGTTTTTTACGGGACCACAGTAATGAATTCACTTTCAAATGTGGAGATAGCTTCAATCTAGTATATCCCAAGTGAATAGAGAATAACTCATCCCTGGAATAAACAAAACATTGTTGCGGATTTGCATAGCCATTAAATAGCATCTGAAGGTGCGAAGACAAGGGCAATGGCAAGGATTCGAGGTGACTGTTAAGTTTCACGAAGCGACTATCCACAAAACTCTAGAAGCCAAAGTTTGGCACAGTAGCGGGACCAGGATTGTTCTCAATATCCATATCAACAGTGATGTCCTTTGTCCTGATTAAGAAGCAAATGTGACCATGCTTGTGCCATACAGAAATCAGCCTAGAGTGAGGTTGTTACGGGAAAATCTTAAACTGAGGCCTTGTCGTGTATCGCTCGGTCCAATACAGCTAGGCCGAGGTTTGAGATTTTCCCGTAACGACCGAACGGTCGAGGTTCTTAAGTTGTTTATTATATGGCTAACCAAACGGTTCTAAAGAAAAAAATCCTCAGTTCAAACCGAAGTCGTCACTTCACATCCAGTAATGCGCGGTTATCTATCCATTCATCGTTTGAAACCCAGATCAAACTGTTCACTGGCAGTTTTCCTGGTCCTGTTTCCACTTTTTTGCTTTAGTCACAACAATTTGCAATGTAAATGAAACAAATATAGCCTCCTTCGCAGCCGTTGTTTGTGTCGGTCCTACTCTCCCTCCCCACCATCGTCTGCTGAACCGAGCTGAACATCCTTTGTATGAGTATCCAATCAGAAGGGAGTATGTATGAGTATCCAATCAGAAGGGAGAATAGAACCGAAACAAGCAAAGGCTGCGAAGGAGGCTACATTTAGCCACCGAAATTTAAAAGCCACGACGTGATTGGTCAGTTCCTGGAATGGAATGTTTGGTTCGGTTCAGCAGACGTTGATGGGGAGGGAGAATAGGACCGACACAAACAACGGCAGCGAAGGAGGCTAAAACAAATATGACCTTTGGATAACCCTTTCTATTTTTTCTTTCCTTATTTGATAATCCATAATCGGCCCGTGGGCATTACGGGAGAATAATACCCTAGCGCTCAGCTGTGCTTAGCCAATCAGAGCGCGCATTATATCGGCTACAAACACTAGCCATATAATCAAAAGACATTCCCAAAAAGCTATGGCTGCATATCAAGTAATGGCAAGAAAACCATCTTGAAAGCAAAAATTGCTAATATGTTTACGGACGTTGATGAAAACTGCACCGCGTATCTTAATACTACATATGAGCATTTGTCCATATCAACACAAATTACTGACAAAAACATTCTTCCAGCTAAAAATTTATTCAAATCAATTATAAATTTGCTTTTAAGATCAAAACAGCTTTCGATTTTCTTGCGTACGTGCAAAGACGAATGTTCATTTTCGCACATGCCTCACTTGCAATCACTTTATGGCAAATAGTGCCACTTTGCAAGCCATAGTACAGATATTAGGGAGCTTTAGCAATGACGACGGCGACGGCAACGAAAACGTCCCTTCAAAATGTAACTTCTCGTTTTTTTAACGCTTTCGCGATGATTCCAATTTGTTTAACTTGGAAAATACTGGCGAATTATTCAGGGACTAAATTGTTATGAACGCCGTTAAAGTAAGGAAAAAGAAAGAAAGCTTTACAATCACACGCTCACGTTCTCGAGAAAACCTAAAATTTGGTCAATTGACGTTGTTGTTCTGCAGAGGACGGGAAAGAAATGTACCAAAATGTATAACGCACGCGCTGAGCCATTGTTTTTGCTCATTAAGCCCATTATTTTGTGGCGTTCTCGTTGCCGTTGCCGTCCTCGTTGCTAAAGCTCCCTATTATACTATTTCAGTTCACATCATCACTCAAACAATATCTTAAAATCCAGATGAAAATTTAAAACCAACATTTACCGTCATTTGGCATCTTACCTGGTCTTATAAAGTCTTCGGTTCGGCTTCAATTTTGACCGAAATGTAGGTCGTGTTTTGGAAATCGAGGGAATCCAAACGCGAACCAGCCTTTCGTCGCTTTTAAAACCTCCATGTCCACTTTTCTGACCACCGATAGACCTTTTCGCCGTAAAATCCGCCATTTTGCATAACTTTGTAATATTGCATAGTTATATAAACTGTGAATGGTAAAGGTAATTTAGAGGGCGGCCAAACATTATTCCTTTAATAGCTGAGGGATACAGCTGAGCTGGAATGGGAGTAATCGCGTTTTTATTTTATTTGCCACAGTAATTTACAGACAAATGTATGGAAAATTGAAAACGCGATTAACTCGCTTTCTAACCCTCTAAAAGAATAGGGCCTCTAAGTTGCCTTCACCATTCAAAGTTTGTATCGGATACCGTGCGCTGTTTGCCCCATTTTCAAAATGGCGGATTTTACCGCGAAAAGGTCTATTAGAGACGAAGACGCGGGCACTAACTGTTGCACTTGACTTTTTAAACAAAATAAACGTTTTCATTAGCACGGCACATTGATGACGAGAAATACTTATTTACGATGACATGGCCGTGCGTGAAGTGTGAAGGGGAAATGGGGTCTAATATTCTCGGGCTTATTCATGGACTGGGTACGAATTCCCCGAGGTTGTATTAAGTGTTAGGATAGGTTCTTGAATCTATAGAGCCGCACTCGCCATATTCCTCTTTTTTTTTTTTTTTTTAACAAAAAGTGTTTATTTTGTAGATTGCTCCTGTCTTCGTTGCTTTAAATGCTTCTCACGTGTATCATGGGAAGATTGTAACCAACACATCAGTGAAGAAGTGTGCGCGGATGGAGGGGACATGATTTGTTACATGGCACATCGCATTCTCAAAATAGGCAAGCAACAACACCACAGATTCGTTAAGGCCTGTTTTTTCCCTGAATGGTGCCCAGCTGAGAAGTCCAGGCAGACGATGATAAGAAATGTGAACGGTTCGTGGGCCGAGACAAAATGCTGTGACTATCAGAACTTGTGCAACACTGGTGTGACTCCGTCATGGGAGGGGAAGCACTTCGACAATAATGCTGTGACTCCATCATCAGAGAGACTCGCTCAGTTTGTACTGATAGCTCCGTTTGCTCTACTCACCGGCCAGCTATGGGTGTGAATCGTGTTTTGTGACTCGTCTCTGTTTCCTGGGTCAATAATTTAGCGTGCTGCGCTTGTGATTCTTCCTATTGGCCCCATTTATACATGCAGACTGCTACTTTTTCAAATATTTTCTGAAACGCTCGTTTGGAATTTCCGAAAGCTATCATAATGCGAGTAAACCCTTAACACTAAAACCTGTAAATTAGTGTTCGTTAGCTTACCTTTATTCGGTAAAAAGTTGTTGAAAAGTGTTAAAAAAATTACCTAATGACTGTCCAAGGATATTCCAGGACACTCTAAGAAGGAACATACACTCTCCAACGTTTTAGAATACAGTACCATTGGTTCTTGAGTAAATACTTTTTTATTAGGTAAATGTTATGAAGAGAACAATGAAGTAATGATAACAAAAAAAGATTTTCGTTTGTGTCTAGAGCATGGTCATGTGACTGTATGAGAAGCGGTTCTTGAAGTACGAGCTGAAACAGGTTACCGAAAGCAGTGTGAAGGAGTAATGAAGACCAGATCTTTCACCTGGATGTGCACGAAAGAGAGTGAAAAGGTTATGTGCCAAGCATTTTGTCTGAGCAAGGATTTCTGGGCATACTTGTGACTGAGAATGGCTATCTCTAAAATAGGGAAGGGGGAATGGAGGAACGGGGAATGGAGAATGTGAAGGGGGAACGGGGAATGGGGAATCTCTAAAATGGAGAATCTCTAAAAAACGAGGAACCTCTATAATAGGGAATCTCTAAAACGGGGCATCTCTAAAACTGGTCAGGCACTGAAAACTTTTTGTGGGCGTTTGCAGCTAATAAATTCTTTAGCGAAAAATTTTAAATGAAATTCAAACGTACGCTACTTTGGACAAAGAAATAACAACAAAAGCAGACCAGGAGAAAGGTACTCGAGATACGACAATTGTTTACACAAATTTTAGCTTGTTGCTGTTTCAGTTAATTTTTACATCACTGTACTCGAAACAACGCTGAGCCTCAACCCTCTTCTAATGATAAACGTAACGTCAAATTAAGCTAACATCTTTCAAGGTACATAGTGGAGCAGGGTTCTTCACAAAATTTCAAACGACTGAGGAAAACATCAACTATTTTATCATGGCATCAACAAATCTAAACACTATTCAAAATGTTGTTTATCAGTTGTGATGAATAACACCAAGAGTCGTCACGCAACGCATCTGGAAGAGCGTGACAAATATAGTGACGGCCTAACAAAGACTTGGGGTTTCTCGTTTAGAGATTCCCTGTTTTAGAGATTCCATGTTTTAGAGATTCAACATTTTAGAGATTCCCTGTTTTAGAGATTCCCTATTTTACAGATTCCCCGTTTTAAAGAGTTTCCCTGTTTTAGAGATTCCCCGTTCCCCATTCGTCCATTCCCCGTTCTCTATTTTAGAGATAGCCGGCTGAGAATCGTATCGTCGCTGTTCTCGACAATCTTTAATTTAACATAACGAGTCAATCAGATCTTGAACCGCGGAGTGGTGGGCTCCTGTCTGGCGTCACGCGGTTTACTCAGACGGATCGGGGATTAACTTATATCACCCCGAACTATCTGGGCTTGGTGAAGAGGGCACATATCATGCACAGAGAGCACAATACCGTGGGTTCCGGAATTCAGCCTTTGAATGCTGTATATAAAGCAACAAAATACAGTCGGCCAGATCTGTTCCAAGACAGGTGTTTGCGGGAGTAACCTGTGATCAGTACCCAGGGGACTTGCAATTACAACTTTTAACTTCATTTATTTTGGTTTTAGAGCCCCTGCACCCAGGAGAGCAACAGCAACACCAAAAAGGAATTTGCATGACCACAAGATGTAGTAGTGGAACAGTTATTCACGAAAAAAAAAAAACACTTTTCGTAAAACGTGTAGTCACTGTTGGGAACTCAGGCGCAGTTCTTCCAGATGAGGTTTCAGTAGTTCCTAAAGAGACTGGCTTTGTTGATAGGGAAGTGAAGACGAGTTAATTATTGCCAGTAGAGGTGTGGTAAATTGGCCACCACAAAGTGATTCAAAAGCTGACGCCCCAAGCGTTAGCCCCTCGCCATAGCGGAGTTGATAAAGTAAACTTTAAAAAATCGGTTTA
Organism: Pachyseris speciosa; assembly: GCA_016490735.1. NCBI lineage: Eukaryota > Metazoa > Cnidaria > Anthozoa > Scleractinia > Pachyseridae > Pachyseris > Pachyseris speciosa. The sequence continues at coordinate 506,113 of JAEMWC010000091.1, read as the reverse complement.
CCCCCAAAAAAGATAGCTCATACTTTAAGCCACAATATCAAAATAAACGGTCTCCTCTTGTTCTCTGTGGATTTCTGTTAACAGTTCGGTGATCATTTCCGTTATTCATGTGACCTGTATATTGGATCCAGTTGTGGCGTTGTAGGAGGAAATAGATGATTGTTCCTGCTGGGTTTCAAGGGTTAACCTGGGTCCAGAAACTGTGTATATAAACAGTGATGAACAGTACTCGATACAAAACATTTATTAGCAAAGCGTTATACAAGAAAGTATGACATCAGCAGTTCTTATAAAATCTATCTACACTCAAAACGTTACTAGTGGAAGATTATTCTATTACAGAAAATTGAAAATAGAAAATACCAAGATTTTCATATATTCATTCTCACTATATAATTCAGTGTACTGTTATAACGATACAAGGCACGTGACATTTATTGACTTTATTGGTCTTTTACTAAACTTCTACTATTGTTTTAAAATAAGGACTCCAGCCATTCGACAACGTAATAACGTTACATTGTACACATGACACTGCAGAACAACTGAGGACAGCTTAGGGCTATTCTGGTTAATCCGGTTCTGGAATAAGGGAATGCTCGGAAACGAATCACTCATGGAGATCATCGCGCAGATTAGTCTGGACCGACCGTCTGACTTCCGGTACCACGTCAGCGGCACAGCAAGGGCACGGCAGGCCGGCAGGCCAAGGAGTATTTTCCCGCCAAACGCTTCCCACAAGACGGAATATCCTGTGGAGACTATTGCGCGTATTCCGAGAAAACCATATTCCGTTTTGTTCAACAACAACTGTCGATCTCTTTGGCTGTGGATGAAAATGGATTTATAACTTGAAAAGTGTAGTACTTTCAAACGTCGCTGAAAACTAATGTGGGGTCGTTCAGCCAGGAGGACACTAATGATATTTCTGATTGCGTTACGAAGTTCCTTCTCACCCTTTGATAAACAAGGCCTGTGGTGAGTTGTCGCCAGTCGCCAAAGGTATTCATTGTTTTTGAATAATTTGACAAACTAACCACAAACTCTCGTGAAATAATCCCCTTGAGAAACGCTGATGTCGTAACTAACACATAGCGTATAACCTCTATGCAGTATACACACAGCTTCATCGTGACAGATAAAGGTTAATCAGCGAAATGTTCTTAAGTCTAATCATACAGCCAAACGAAACAAACGGCAAACAAAACCAGCTAAAGAAACTTAAAAAAAAACTGGTTCGTACAAATACCGAGACGTATAAACGAGTTTCCATCGAATGAACAGCTTATTTTACATTTTCTTTCCTCGAATGTTTTCACTGTATGTGTACGGTTGTGTTTAGTATCCGCACACCGAAATGCTGCTACATAATGACAAGCACTCTTCCACGTGTGACTTACAGTACTAAGGAAAAGTCATGACACGAAGTTCGCCACATTTCCCAAAATTTCGCCAGCATATCGCGACGTCATAAAACGACATTTGGACATTTTGTTTCGCTTAATCACATGACGGTTCGCCGAACACCGGGGACATTTTACAGGGCAAGACAAAATGTTATATCAAATTTCACGATTGCGAACTCTCACAAGTGCGAAACGAATTCTGGCGAAATTTAGCTGCAGGCGTGAATAAGAGCATCACCCATAAAACGACACCACCACAGCGTATAAGGTGGAAAGCAAGACAGAATTCTGTAAACCGCGTCAAAGGTTTCATTAGTGAGCACTAACTCACCCCCGCATTCCAGTATCCTCCTTTGCCTGCAGTTAAGCCTCAGTGGGAACCACTGGATGCAGATCTAAGACTGCCGATACCTTTCAACGATTCTTACAAAGTAATTCGAACGTTTATTACAACGACGTTGCGAAAATTTTACACTAGCGAAAACCGAACATTTCGGAGATGCAGAGCAGGGGTACTTAGGGCTAAGACAACTCGCCTCCCTGTAATGTTCGCCGCCAAGTCCACTTCCTGGAATTGGTGCCAAGCCTGGGTCGAGTTTTTAATTTCCGAGCAGTTCTCCCCCAGTTGTCCAGTTTTCCTACCTCAACTGAAACATCAAAGCTTAAACATTTACAACCTTGATTCTAACTACATTTCACAAGGTTGAGTACATAGTGCATCTGTACTATACAACTAGCTTAACTCCAAGACGTTTGTTAATACTGTAAACATGTGGGAAATGTAACGCTTTAACTTGATGAGCATTAAGTATGTCATTGCTTTCAAGCACACAGTCCAAAAACAATTACTACCATGCAAACAAGGCCACAAAACAAAGAAAAGCAAAGTAGTCTAACATAAAAAGCTACTGTTAAGGCCTGTAACTGATGGTTTTTCAAACAAGAGTGTTACAGTTTGCATTTACGACATGACATCTCCTTCGCCACTGGGCTGCTGTGGCGGCCTGAGTAAGGCAGTGTCGTCCATTGCGTCGTCATAATCTTCAGTGTGCAATGCCAAGTAACTCTGATCACTGTAGCTATTGGGTACAGCTCTGCTGCCGCTTCCTTCTCGGACCAGTTTCTTACCATACCTGAGAAACAGCAGTAATATCACTCAAAATCAGAACTGCCAAGAACACTTGAGCTCCATAATTTCACTTCCTTTATACTTTCCTAAGTTAAACTTCCTAAACAAAAGCACAAAAGGAAATTTATTTTCAAAAGTTGTTCTTGCCTGGTGTCAACTGACGAGAGGGGATATAGGTCCTCTCCTCGTCCCAAGTCCCCCACCGGGCTACCGTGCGGGAGGTTGCGGGTTCAAACCCCGGCCGGACCATCACTCAGGGTCTTAAATATTTGAGGAGAAAGTGCTGCCTTTGTAATGAAATCTGCAAATGGTTAGACTTTCTAGTCTTCTCGGATAAGGACAATAAACCGTAGGCCCCGTCTCACAACTCTTCAAAATTAATTCTGTGCAAACCTTGGCAGTGACCACCCCTAGTGCCCAACCTACTCACTTGGGCCCGCAGTAATTGGCTGCACGCTGTTGCGGTGACCCTGCCAAGAATTGGCGAAGCTAATAAAACTTTATCGAACCCGTCAGTTTCTCTGAGATGAACATTATCGTACCCTCACTCGACTGATTAGAAAGTCAATGTTATGGCAAACACACCTTTTCACCACAAAGATCACAGCCAATATGGCAACAAGTCCAAGTGCCACGCCTACTCCGACGTAGATGTACACGGATTTGGATTTGTGTTGTGGATTTGAGTGACGGCCAGCAGCAGGAGATCCTTCACTCATACCATCAACCATTACCACCTTGTATCCCGCCACCACGTCTTCACTGGTGATGATGAAGTCACGTATGAAGCTCTTTGGCATCACGCTTGTATTCACGCCATCAGTGTACAGCACAACAAAGCCCACCATAAGACCTTTGCTTTGATGTTTTGCTGGTTCAAGAATTTGGATGTCCTCATTTTCAAAGATGAGCTTGGTAGTCTGTCCTTTGGCGCTAAAATACGTACCAAAAATTGCTTAAACCACGAATGAATTGGGTGAAAGAATGAATTGGATCTCAATTGATTTACTACACATCTTACATGGTAGGATCGCGATGTCGTGATATAAGCCTTATTCAAATATCCTTAGTAATAAATGACGTAGAGTTTGCAGCAATTATGGTGTTTCAAGCACGGATAACGCCGAAGGACTCAACAGGACCGCTACAGAATGTAAAGAAACCACTTTGTCAAACACTGGGTGACGGAAACAACCGCCCGCAAAGTGGAATTTGTTATTTAGGATATCAGTTTGCAAACTGCGGATACATCAATGCAAGAATCGAGTTTACTTTTCAAGTGTTGTAAGGTGAAATAAACGCATCATCTTGCGTTTTGGCTTTTGATATCCTAAATACTGTTCCCAATGTTCAGTCAGTATAGCTTGCATTTCAATGCATTTTTGTCGCAAGTGTAAAGGGAGACTGTACCTTAAAGAAGCAGAGCAGTTGGCTTTGGAACAGTACTTGTTGAGGTCTTTAACCAAACTGAGCTTGAAGCTTGTTTCATTCCACTGAAAAAAAAAAAAAAGGTCACAGAATAAAACATCACATAACCATATCTGAAACTGTTCTAGACAGGTGATACTCTTGCCAATTCTTTTTTGCAAAACTTCTCTCTGTACAGTCCATCACCAACACACATTCGTTTCTCTTGGTGATGCTGTTTTCTTCACAATCCTTGAATCGGGTACTTCTGGATTTAGCCTATATTCTGCCAGTGTAAACACCAAGACCTTCGGATACCCACTTTCGCTACAAAGGCATTTTTGTACCTGTTCAAGTTTCTCATCAAATACAATTTCCACAGTTTGATTTCCTACAAAGAAAACAAATGGTATATTAACGTTAGTTAGCGGTCACGGTGTGGCAGACGTTGCAAGTTCTACAATTGACGTTATAAAAGCTCCCAAACCTTCACTGTTACTTTTGATTGCAATTTGCAATTTTCTTTTTAAGAAAAATTGGTTTCGTTATTTTTATACACCAACTCTTTGATAGATCGATACTCCCACAATTTGTTATTTGTTTTCTTGAACATGGTATCCAAAAATTTCCCAATTATTTCTCAACAATTAGCGATCAATTTTTTGACATATAAGGTTACCATAGCAACAGTACAGCCTCTTAGAAACACCCTAAATTTTGGCTTTATGTGCCTATAACTCAAAAACGAGTCCGGTGACCCCCAATTTTTATTATTGAAATTGGCGGACTAACACGCGGCAGTTATCAAAGTATATCCCAGAATTCCTTTTGGTCACAAATGCGAACATGTCAGACCAGTGAGAGCAACTGAAATGAAATAGCGTTACCCAGGTCGGGCTAAGGAATTGAGCGGGCAAATTGGAACAGATTGCAAGAAGTTGAGTCGAAGTTTACTGCCAATGTAGACTTTTAGCTTGAAGAGGGATTTTTTTGTCTTCAAAACTTCAAAACAAAGTTGCTTATTTTTGTTCCTAGAGCGTTTTTTGGTTTTGCAAAAGAATAACCAGTCATATTCAAGGAAAATCGGTACTTTTAATACGTTTACGGAGTGATAAAGTCAAAGAAACTCAATATTTGGCAATAATAATGGCTCAGTTCAAACATAGTCCGGGATTTGGAAAAGTTACAGGTTTTCAAAGCACTGGTCTTCAGCGACCGGTAAATTGCTGAGCCGGGCAAGAAAGAGTTCAACTAACATTTACTGCTGAAGCCAAGGGCTTGTACATCATGGCCAATTTTAGAGAAAATCTCCATTTTCAGATATTGTGTAAGGTTATAAAATTCCTCAACGGAACTAATCAGGGTGTGGGTATGTGTTTACTTAAGGCAGGAAAGCTCTATTTCTCTCTGAAACTTCTATTTTATTAGATTGGAAGCCTACAAAAAAGTGCTGAGCTTATAAACTATTGAACTGATCCTGGTATATTCTTACCAGCATCCAGCTGACAGAGTTCACCGACGAAGGAAGCCTGACAAATACACTGACCAGTCGTGTCGTTACAACTGCCTCCATTTTCACAGGGCTTCGATTTACTGCAGATCGCTTGAGAAAAAAGAAACAAACCAAACATTACATCATTGTCAATTGTTCCGTTAATAAGAGCACCGGACCGCTGAGCGGAAGGTCGTGGGCTCACACCCCAGACCGGACTACAAACCAGGGTAAAACTGGAGTTATTGAGATTGACCAAGCCACTTTGCAGTTAAGTTAGGCTGTCAGTCTTCTCTCCTTCACCTACCCAAGTAAACCTCAAATGGGGCGTGAAAGAAATTCCCAGTGTTATAATCTAGCCCGCTATACACCTTTTACCACTACCAAACCTCAGAGAACCTAAGATAAAGAAAACAACAGCCCAGTGGGCTGCTGTGGTCCATGCTTTGAAAAGTTGAAAAAAGCTAAAAACATTGGATTTCTGCAAAACAGAAAAAATGCACACAAGGTGCAATGCTGGAGCTATGACAGGTTGTAAAGCTGCGCTGAAATAAGGGTTTGTTCCAGATCGTTCATTCCTTCCTTTCAAACAATTTAGCGTCCACTTGTTGTAAGAGTGGAGGTTGCCTTTAAAATGTTTCCCAATAAGGTTAGCGATTCTAGTGTTTCCCAGTAATACATAGAAATTCACTTGCTGCTGACTGTGCACTAAGAGAGTAACTATCTTGACTGGATTTAATGTAATTAGCGTTTGGTCTAGTTTATTGTTTCCATACCTCCCTGTCAAACATTAAAAAATGTTTTATCGTTTACAGGTCAGCGACTTCCAAGTTTCCCCAAACAAAAACAGAAATAGATTTTGTTCTCACTGTGAGCAAAATAGGAACTAAGTTGCCACAACCAAAACAACAAGGAGATCGTCGCACGTTATTAAACATTTTCACCATTTGGTAATTTCTTTGTCGTTTTGCGGTGTAAAATTTCTTTTTGATAAGTAAGCGAATTTATTACGTAATGACAAAATGACGATTTTTGGTGTTGCAATTTTATTCTAACTATTAATCACTCATTTAGTAAAGTTACCGTTTGTGCACACCACTCCCGCGTCATTATCATGAGTGCAGCTATGCGCATACCAGCCCAAATGGCGACAGAATGACAACGCAGGTTCATTTCCTGTACAACGAACTTTGTCCAGAAAAATCTTGCCAGATCCCGCTCCAAAGCTGCGTACCGCTTCAGCTCGTCGGAAGCCTAGCTGACGACAAACTACATTGCCGGCATTGATGTCCCAGTTATGGTCACAGACGGTTCCCCAGTCACCTGAGTACTTAATTTCCACTCGACCGCTAATGTTGGGTAAACCGTCTGCCAATCTTAAACCTGAAAAGAAAAAAACAAACAAACAACCAAAAAAACAACAACAAAAGATTTTACTTGCAGGAAATAATCTTTTAAACATCATCATCAGAATCCACTTCACTCTAAACAGAGATGAGTGATGACTAAGATCAATCCAGTCCCAAGATCAGACTGTGCTTCTTATTATTGCGGGGAAGGATTATCAAACATGTCAAAGCTCTTTGTGACTATCCAAAGGAACTGATTTTAAAAAGCACATGTCGATCTCCGGCCTTTGACCCTACATCAAGGTACCACGGAAAGCCATAAAAATCTCGAGTAAAAATTCATCTATCAAATCGCTACTCTTAATCCCCACGGTATCAACGAGCACTTTTCATTCAATCAATTTCTTCCCGTTTTTCACATTACCATGTTACCACCAATGGCGTACAGTGTAGCTCCATATTCTGTATATAAACCATACACAATCCACAATTCCTCGATTCGCTCCGACGAAGGGCTAACGCTCGAAACGTCAGCTAATCGAATTCCTGTACGGTGGTCAATTTACATTATCAACTCCGTTGATAAACCAAATTTTCGTGTTTCACTCCCCACCGATGCAGCACCACAGTTTCTTTAGAAACCAACCCCCTTTATCTAAAGGAACTCCTGTTGAATAATATGTCATGAAGCAGCGCAGTTCAGCACAATTTTAGCATTAACAATTAGCTAGGTACTAATTCAATTCAGTAACTTATCTTTTATTGTAATGAATCTAAAGATGTTTGTTGTTTGGAATTTTGTTTACACCACACAAACCAGTGCACACAGAACTTACCAAAACACTCCACGCTCGCATCTCTGTAGTGATCCCAAGTCTTCTGAACTTCAGTGTTAGAATGATTACACTTGGCAAGTGAATCCTCATTTCCATTGCAATTGAAATTAGACATCCAAATAGGACCTTTGCCAATTCCGAAACTGCTTCCTGTGTAAGCTCCAACAGCACCTCCAAAGTGCAGCTGTTTGCACACTACATTAGCATCATAAATATCCCAGCCATGGTCAGTCACGGTACCCCACATGCCGCCAATATTTACCTCCAAACGTCCCTTGTAGTTTACTCCAGAATCGTTACCAAGCCTAACTGCGAAGTCTGTGAAGGAGAGGACACAACTTTAAAGTACAGATGAATAGAAATTAACTTCCATTTTTTTACGTTTTTACATAGCTTATATTCCCCATATTTCATTTTCGGTCGTTTCCCTCCTTTTCGTGAAGAGGTTTCGCTCTTTGTATGAGTTCCAAAATTCTCGCCGTGGCCTGCAATTTGAGATATTTTGCGCGCGGCCAAAAGGTCTCTGTGACGTCACTCGTGTGTAGTTCAGGTGTGAAACCTGGCGGAGAAGGCAAAATCACAGTAGAGTAAACCTGGGACGTTTTTCGAAGCTTTTGGTCCCGATAGTGAATCTTGGTTGTTCTCCGACATTTTTGTTCCACGGAACTCACAAAAACATAGTGATGCACTCGACTGAGTACACACGAGTGACGTCACGACTATTCACCAGACCCCACGTTCTTGGTGTAAAAGGCCCAACTTTAGTCGCATTTCAAATTAAGTTCCTGTTACTTTTAGTAAATTATTTTCCCCTCAAAATATTTCTTAAAACACTACTTTCATATTGGAGAAAAAAACTGGCTTTGAAATTTCGGTTCATGTGCACTTTAAGTGCTTGACTCAAGTAATAACAAATGGTAAGTTCGGATTTCGTTCGAAGTTCAGCGAGTGAAGGGGAACACCATAGGGGAAACAGTAAGAAAGACACTGGTTTTCAGTCAGAAAATAATAAAAACAGGAATCTTGAGGATCCTACCAGTTCTGTCAGTCTTGTTAGTCGTGCAAATAACTGATACATCGCTATCATGGGCGCAGTATGTATTTCCCCAACCACTGTGCGGACACATGGCAATGGATGGCTCTGTCCCTAGGCACTTCACATTGTCCAGCCATATGTGTCCTGTTCCTTTGCCAAACGATTCACAGCAAGGTAGTACCATTTCTGCTCCCTTGAAACCCAGCTCCATACACACCACATTAGCAGCATGTATATCAAAGGTCTTTCGCCACCCATTGCAAATTGTACCCCACCTGCCTCCGGATCCTGAATCATGAAATACTTCAACTCGACCAGCTGATGTCTTTGAATTCTCAAGTTTTCCAACAAGTCGAATTGCTACAGGTGAAAGAAAAAACCACTTACATAAATATGCACTATCTTACTAATCTATAAATTGAGTAGTACCCTCTTACAGTAAATTCTGAGCTTAAAAAGTTGTACCTTTGGCTGGTCTCAAATAAATTAACCCTTAATATCAAAATAACTAATTTTGTTATTTTTCATCCTTACCAGAAGTCTCTTGATTACATCCCCCAACTTAAGATCTTCGATACTGATACCAATCGATACGTTAGTTTAGAAATGAAAAATTATGGTATATTTTTAGCAAGTTTGATTGATAATAACCTCTCGTGGAGGGGTCGGTACAAAACGTGGACCCCCCAACTGGATCCCCTTCTGGACCCCTATCTGGACCTTTTTTCTGGACCCCTTTCTTGACCCCTATCTGGACCTTTTTTCTGGACCCCTTTCTTGACCCCTTCCGGACCACCCTCACCCCTCCCATCCCTATCAATATAACCAAAATATAATTACCTGGTACAGCTTGTGAGATCTTCAACTTATCTTTACTTTTTCTTTGCTCAAACATTTGTAAATTGAGTGCTAAAAAAATGCTTAACATTTAATGATAATTCTTTAGCGTGCCATTTTTTTGTGCACCAAAAATACTGTGAACATCCACACGGGTTCCCATATAATGAGAGTTGAAGGTAAGCAAGAGTATTTTTGTTATTGCATTAGTACAATCTCGACATTTCTAAGAAAGAAAAATTCATTAGAAAAATCATTTTACCTACCTTCACCTCTGACGCGAACGCGTGTGGATGCTCACGATATTTTTCGTCAGCGGTGGTAGCCGAAAGCATAGGATGATGCAATCAGAATGGCGAAAAAGCGGAAAAGACCGAAGGAGCTCTTGACTTTTTATAGGATGTAAAAGTTAAGAAATATAATCTAGCCATCATCTGTCACACGACCAACCTTGTAAGAGGCATGGGAATGTTCCTGATTTGACGTCACAAACTGATTTGCATGCATGTTTACAAAGACTTACGGCGATTCAAATCAGTTTGTGACGTCAAATAAGGAATAAACCCATACCTCTTACTAGGTCGGTCGTGTGACAGATGATGGCTCGATTATATTTTGTAACTTTTACAGTCTATGATCCGGAAGGAGTCCAGAAAGGGGACTTGAACGGTTTCCAGACGGGGGTCCAGAAGGGGATCCAGAAGGGGGTCCAGAAAGGGGTCCAGAAGGGGGTCCAGAATGGAGGGTCCAGAAAGGGGTCCAGAAGGGGGTCCAAAAGGGGTCCAGAAGGGGGGTCCGGAAAGGGGTCCAGAAGGGGGTCCAGAAGGGGGGATCCACGTTTTGTACTGACCCCTCGTGGAGAAAACACATTGATAATGTAACTACTAAATTAAGCAAAACGGTCGGTCTAATCGCTAAATTGAGGCATTAGAGACCTTAAGATCGAGGTTTGGCCATCTTACCGTAAACGACAAACCGCGGTTTGCGACAGCGGTTAGCGGTTTCACGTTAGCTGTCTGCCCATATTCGAGGGTGACAAATAGCTGGCTGCCATGTTTGTTTTCATTCGTTCGTTCACTTCTATTTTAGCTAAGAAATCGTCTTAAAAATTACGTTTCTATGGAAAAGAATTCGATAATTAATAGGCGAAAGAGTTCTAAAAAGTAGTATTTCCTCTCAAACATGGGATTGTGATGTTTTAGGGTGCAAAAAACCTTGCGGTAAATCACTTACCTCTAGAGCATGGTCTAGCCGTACAAACGTGAACCTCAAACCGCAAACCTGACGGCAAGGCACTGGTCACATGACTTCTTGACGTTCGGTTAGCGGAAAATGTCAAAAAACCTCAATCTTAAGGTCTCTATTTTGTTTCCTCAACATACCTTGATAAATATTTATCGTGCATTAATCTTGCCTTACTTATCCTATGGTTTAATAGCTTGGGACAGGCGTCCAAAACACATTTAACAAAAATCTTATTGCTTCAGAAAAAGGCTCTCCGTTTCATATTTTTTGCTAATAGGAATGCTCATGCCATTCCTCTTTTTATTGCTGCAAATGCCCTGCCAATTAGTTTTCTCTATTTTAAGTCTGTATCTTACCTAATGCACGATATTCATACTAATACTGCACCCTCTACAATCATTAATTTGTTCTCGCTGACATCATCTATTCATGCATATAATACAAGATCATCCTTGAAAAATAATATGTACTTCAAAAAGTTTAATCTTGAAAAATTAAGACAAGCAGTCCCAATTTTTGGTGCTAATTTATGGAATGAGATACCAGGTAGAATGAGAGATATGTCAAAAAGTTTTTAAACGAAAATTAGTTAGTATGCTCTTTGAAATATTAAAAGACAAGGATGATTACCTTGAAGCAACCATGACAACACGAGATGAAATTTCGAAATCCTAAACCTTAGCTTCTTTCAAAGCTTGCTTTAAATAGATTTGTTTCTCTCGCTTTGACTTACACATATTTTTCTCCCCTTTTTCTTTGCTTTTTTTTTATTATCTATAATATCTGATTTGTAATGGAATTAATTAGGCACGCCACGACTAGCGTTTTTGGCTAACTGCGTGCCAAGAAATTGTACAGCTGATATTATGAAATAAATGTCGTCTTGTCTTGTCTTACTCTGAATCTACTCTTTGATTTAAACAGATCAACATCGTGAAAGTATGATTTACGCTTGCTGGACTTACTTCTTTTTGGTGGGACTGCTGGTGTTGGACTGGCCTTTTTTGGAAAAAGGTCACATTTAATACTGGTAACAGATATGTCATCAATAGAAACATCACTGCCATAAAATCCTGTTCCAGCAATGCCCTCAAAAATGATCTATACAGGAAAAACATCAGGCAATATTACTGAGTGAAGAATGGTGGCGTTCCTTTTTCCCTTAATCATATCATACATATGAGATGGCCTGATCACAGGCTACCACTTGAAAGCTGCTAGCTTGGGCAAAAACATAATCATGATCTGTTTTCCAAACTCTTCCCAAAAACTGCACTATTAATATAGTCACATAAGCTTCAAACCACACCAACTTGAACTACTCACTACCATCAAATAACCTACGGGCCATTTCCTTGGTTTTTCCTTACTCTGACAGTGAATTTAACACAAAACAAATTTCTAATCCCTTGAGAGAACTTTTCTGCAAACATACCATCCTTTACCCCAAACTAGTGCATGGCTATTAACATTTCATTTCCTGGAACGCCAGATAATGGATTTAGAACTTTTATTATACAATCACAGACAGGTGCATGCATGTTTAATCCAGTTAAATCATATGTACCTCACATAGTAAAAGGAATGGATTTATTTTCTACACAGGATGAAATAGAGATACACATAGCCGGCAGTTTTGTTGGGGACCATGTGAGCGAGCAGTGAAGTCACAGGGAGAAACTGGCTCCCAGGATTCTAATTTGTATAATCTGCAAAGGGCATAGCCCATCACCACAGATGTTCAAAAGTGCAGGCGCAGTGTTAGAATATAAAACTAAGTGCAAGTGGGTGCAAGAGTCCAGTGTTCAGTGTCACTCAGAAATAGGTCATGCGGCCTCTTTGAAAGCCTCGTATTGTTTTTTCTTCAATAATTAATTTTGGACCGCCGACCGGTTAGCTCAGTGGTAGAGCACCGGACTAGCGTGCAGGAGGTCGGTGGTTCAAACCCCGGTCGGACCAACACTCAGGGTCTTTAAATAATTGAGGAGATAGTGCTGCCTTTGTAATAACATCTGCAAATGGTTAGACTTTCTAGTCTTCTCGGATAAGGACGATATACCGTAGGCCCTGTCTCACAACTCTTCATAATTGATTATGTGGGACGTAAAAGAACCCACACATTGTTCGAAAAGAGTAGGGGACGTAGTTCCCGGTGTGATGGTCTATCTCTCATCTGATGATTAAATGCTCGGAGATATTAGCTGCACAAGCTACTCTAAAATCCGAGGGTAAATAATATGATGTATGATGTATGTATGTATGGTTTGGTAAAGAGTTCCAGTCTGTAATTGTACAGCCTTTTTGACTGCCACCTCATAACTCACATATTTGACAACCTCTTGATGATGTAATTAACCCAACCAATCAGAGGGCAGATGGTAATATGAAAGTTATCAGTTGCAGCACGTGGGACTTGTCAACAACAATCACTGACACAGCTCTATGGAGTTCGCAGTCTTTCTTTTTATGCTGAAAGAAATGGCTTCCCCAGCACTGTTTCTGCAGAACGGTAGAGAAATCATCATGTCTCTCCCATGAACCAAATTGTTTATAGCTGTTTCTCACTCACATTTCAGAACATTCAATAAGGTTCTAGCTAATGCTTCCTCTGCCATTTCCCTTGGAATTCTCCCTTGGGAGATCAACAAAACATTTGATTGATGTGTATAGAATCTGATCCAATCACAATGGTCTGTAGTCCAGCGTACAGACTTCTTGAAAAGGCCCTGAGTTTGGGCAGACAGTTTCTTGTTTCCCTCTGCCCCATTCTCCTTGCACCGCCAGCTACACAGGCTATACAAACCCACTGTAGTAAACACACTGAGACAATGAAACTGCCATGTCCTCCCCAAACACAGTCACAACCCCTGATCTGCCCCCTTCCCTCTGGCAAGGTTACCCTCCCTATCTGACAGCTGTTGTGATAGGCAGAGAGACAGTGTAGTTCTATGCAAAGGGAACAAAATTCAGCCACATTTTATAATTTATTAGATAAAAATTCTTCATGTTATATATTGAAGTAAAATAAACAGAATTCCATATGACAACAAACAGCAGTTTCAGGTATGGAAAATCATAGGTTGACTCCTGCTGGGAGAATTTCCCAGTACAAGTGTAACAATATTGAATAAATCATATAATTTTATTTTATTCAGTTGCCATGCTTACAATTTACCATCTCACTACAACAAAAACAACAACTTTATTACCCTTCTCCTAACAGAACAAGTTACAATAAAGAAAGTGAAATCATAAAAAGAGAAATGGCTTCCTTACCAACTGTGAAAGCTAACGAAAGTAGGAAGCCGAAGTAAAACAAAATTAATTTAAAAGACAGGTTGGACACACAAGTAACACAAACAACAAAAAACTACAATACAATCAGCTACCTAAACTATCTACCTAACCTATCTAAAACCATAACTTAAACTTAGTCCTCAATGCAGCAAATAAATCAAAAGAAAGAACGCACATTGTCATATTGAAAAAGAGAAAATATATAATTAATTATATTTGATAGTGAAAACAGTATGATCTTTAACATTTTCTTTAAATTTTTCACTTTCTATGTTATTGTGCCTACAAAAGATTAAGTACTATTAATGCATGAGCTACTCACGTTGAAGTCTTTATATTTACTGTCAATACTGATGGCTCCTCTCTGCCATTCATATCCTTGATTGCCTATCAACTGCCAAACCAGTTTTTCTTCCCCTGAAGGTGTCTTTATGTAAACAATCAGCTCCCCCACTGTGCTTCCACCCATCAGATAGTAGAACTCAACACAAGAGGCGGAGTGAATGGGCGGGCTTTTGAGACGTGCTTTGTGGCCTTGCATGATATCCTCCCAGAATTTCATGAAAGTGGTCACATAAAAACCTACAACATGTAACATGAAAAATTTGGATCATAACATCCTGAGAACTAAATTTAAAGTGTTGGCCAGTATAAATGAATAGGATTATAGGAAAACCATATATGGAATTCCAAATAAGGTACTAAATGAAGACATGATCATCGCACTTAGAAATGCTAGTAAAAGGGGTGGCGGCTTGGCAGACCACTTTACGCCGGCTACTTTGTGCACTGAAAAGTCAGTAATGTTTGTGGTCATTGAGATTTGTTTAAAAAAAATTGTGCTGTCTGTTTCATCATCTAAAGAACTCATTTTTAGTGATCCTCTGCTGTTTTATAATAATAAATAAAAATGTTTATTACCATGTCTATGTATTTAGCTCATAGAGCTAATTGGGGACACCTACTATACCAAAATTAATAGAAAAAAAACTATGTACAGTATCATAATAGGTAACGATATAGCTAGATAAACTATGCATTAAAATTTAAAAAATATTTAGAAATATTAAAAATATTTAGATAACATAAAAAAAAAGCTTGTACAATGCAGATAATTGTAAATAATCACGTGCTGCAAAGATTGCAGCAGTTGCCACTGTCTTCCACTAGACTGGCCAGGTCAACTCTATGGATATTAGTTTTAAAGATGCTAAGGCTTGGTAGTTCACGCATACTATTTTCTAATTTGGACCAGATATATGGTCCTTGATACCTAAGTGTGTGTTTACCATAGCGTATAGTATTATAGTTTTATAAAAGAAGGAAAAATAGAAACCATTACAGGAAGTACAGTGTGCTGGAAAACTGTTTGTACTTCATAGTTGACAGCTACATGTAACTTGTGTAATAATGCATAACTTTGTGAAGCACTAATTAAAACCGCCTTGCTTTACACGTGTGCTGTTACTTCAAAAATGGATGGTCAGCGAAAAAAGTTATCTCTCCAAGATTACTTCTCAAGTCAAACTAAGAGACAGCATGGCTGAGCAGTTAGGGCGCTGAACTTATAATGCGGAAGCCCAGGGTTCAAGTCCCTCTCTGGCCGCTAGTTGGGAGTTGGCCACGCTTGTAAATAGCCAACTGGTCTGCCTCCTGCCAGTTGGATTTTTTAACCCTGTTATGTTTATTTGAATTATTATGTGGTATGCCTGTGGGGCAGACCACGTTTAAAATTCGGCAGCATTTTGCTCAAATCAACATGTTTTGTTTTTTAATTTTTGAAGTGTTTCACATCTTTTGTATTGTTGGTAGCCATTAGTCGTCACATATTTAGGAATACGTAGATTAAAGTTTAAAGGCGCGTTGTTCACAAGTTTGTTTTTCTAGCTCCTGATGTTTACATTATCTATTACAAACTCTATTTTGGTTGGGCACCCTGAATGAATGAAGCCAAAATTGACAACCAAGAGTTCCATTGCAAAATGTGATCTTGATAAAAAAGTGAAATATTTCGCATTCTACTAACTGCAGAAAACCCATTCGAAAGCAAATTGATTAAAGCTAAAAATGACCAATTAA
>JAEMWC010000091.1:477500-485000 GCA_016490735.1 Pachyseris speciosa | reverse complement strand
ACATCAGCAAAACGTATTTTCAAGCGAGATAAACACCACCAAAAAAGTATTTGCACGTGAGATATTCTAATAAGTCGCTGTGTTACGCATCAGATGATAGGGATTAAATTCTACATCTTGTGCAAATTTACATTGATTTGTGATACAATTTTCATTCCACTGGTTCCATTTGACGATGAAAATGAACCCTTCAAAATTGTTTCAATGACCAAAGCACGCTAAACGCCAGTCAAACCTCTGTTTTGAAGTGGAAACCGATGGGAAACAGCTTACTCTTTTAACTCTTGCCTTGAACATCATTAACTCAAATTTTCGGTGTTGCTCACGAACAGAAGTTGTTGGTATTGGCCAAAAGCTATCTTCAAGTAAAAGCAGCCATCTTTAATATTTTATTCTATTTCTCAGCCGACAGCAAGCTTTTTAAGCACTGAGTTAGAATCAAGCCCGATCCTGCTGTATGCCGTTTTCAACCAAAACACCCTCTTCAACACTTTACTTATATCGGCCAAAGCCTTCCCGAAAGAATTAAGAATCAACCAAGAAACCTGTGCGCTCTTTTCATTTCAGAGGAACTAAGAAACCAAGAAACCTGTGCGAGACTCAAAATACATGTACGCTGTTTACTTTAACGTTAACGTTTGCAATGCCCTAGGCCGAGTCCTATCCCTAGCTCTACCCTAGTTTGGGATAAGAAATTCTTTAGACTTTTTGTCTCAAAAGATGAGGTTAGTGAGGCTATTTTGAATACGAACAAAAGAATAATATAAAGACAGCCATTTTTGCATAGGGTCTATAGCTACATTTTACCTTAATTACTCGGGCTGCCCGCGTCTCGCGCGGCGCCCGAGTTTAAGATTACCGACGGTTCTTCTTTTTCGTCGTCGAGTATCATCCACAAAGCTCACTTCCGGCGTTTCTGCGCAAGCGCTAACTATTTTTAACAGAGTGATGCCTGTTGTCACGTATCGGAAAATGTCGATTCACCTTGTGTCTTTTGAAGTCTGAACAAACAATATGTTAAGAGAAGTGTCTATGCGAATGTTTGCAAGTTCAACGGCGAGAAGAAAGCTTTTAACATGAGTAAATTTAACTCCAGATGGACTGCCGTGTTTCCTCGTGTCTGTCTGCTTCAGTAGACTGTGGGGCGGGCGAAAGACATGTGCGCGAGCGAAGTTGCGAGGAGACGCGACGCGAGGGGAGCGCCAAAAATTAGAGACTACAGACAAAGGGAGTTTGACCTTTCACGGCCGAGTGATTCGGAAGTGTAAATATCATATCAACAGCAAGAATGATGCCTGTTGTCACATATCGGAAAACGTCGATTCACCTTGTGTCTTTGAAGTCTGAACAACTAATATGTTAAGAGAAGTGTCTATACGAATGTTTGCAAGTTCAACAGCGAGAAGAAAGCTTTTAACATGACCAAAATTTAACTCCAGATGGACTGCCGTGTTCCCCGTATCCGCTCCATTGAGATGTACATTTTGTTGAATAACTCAAGTAATAATAATAATTATAATAATTTAGAACTTATATAGTGCATTTTCCATGTGTATATGATCAAATGCGCTTTACAAGCAGATGAAATTGGAATTTGAAAATGTTGGTTTTTGTGGAGAGGGGAAAACCGGAGTACCCGGAGAAAAACCTCTCAGAGCAGAGAAGAGAACCAACAACAAACTCAGCCCACATATGACGTCGAGTCCGGGAATCGAACCCGGGCCACATTGGTGGGAGGCGAGTGCTCTCACCACTACGCCTTCCCTGCTACCCGCAAAGTACGGGATATCACACACCCCTGAGACTTTGACAGGTAGTTTATTTACGATTTTCCCACAATATCTCAATTTCTGGACTTTAAGCGATTAGTTTTTACAAATGTACTAGCATCACTCGAAACTGTCTAGAAACGTTCCTTTCGTGTGTTTCAAATGACCCTGGATTGACGTATTTGTAAACAGTTTCACTCTGCTAATTAATTTTCTACTCACATTTCATCGAGACTCCATTAACGTTTATGCGAAAAAATCCTACATCGTTCGATAAGCGTTTCCTTTCTCAAACAATTATCCATCGAAGCAAAAACAAGTGAGCTTAGTTTTTTTGGAATCAATACACTATTTTTATCACCTTGCATAACGATAAACCTCTGTGGCCTAAAGGTCATTGTTCCTGCCTGTGACGCAGCTAACCCGGGTTCGATGTCTTTTAGTGGTATATATCACGGGCTTTATTTTTTTTGTTTCTCTTTTTCTTGTTCTTTTAGAAATATTTTTTACAAGTGTTATAATTATTGCTCTCAATGGTTGAGCTGTATTTTAGAGGAATATATGTTGATAGGGGTCTAAAGAAATAGACTCCAACACAAGCTAAACACAATGCGTCCGATGTAAGAAAGACAGACTTCCCTCTATTCTTTTGTTTAGCGCTAAGTTAGGGATACAATACTGTTTTTGCAAGCCCGAGTTTAGGCTAATTGTAGCCTCTTGTTCATATTTGAAGTGACAGCAAATTTCCATATTTGTGGATAAGATACTGGACACCCAAGGGTGATATTTTCCTCACTATGCAGTTCAAATGGGTTTCCTAATGACTATGGTTTGACTATGGGTATACACTCTGCATGATCTGGGGAAATCAGTCATAGAGGGGAGCAGGGTTGGCGCAGTGGTGAGAGCACTCGCCTTCCACCAATGTGTCCCGGGTTCGATTCCCGGACTCGGCGTCATAAGTGGGCTGAGTTTGTTGGTTCTCTACTCTGCTCCGAGAGGTTTTTCTCCGGGTTCTCCGGTTTTCCCCTCTCCTCAAAAACCAATATTTGATTTAATTTGATTTGATTTGAGATTTGTAATTAGTAGGCGAAGAGCCACCTTGTGGAAGTACTACTAATAAATCGTTATTATTATTATTATTATTATTATTATTAGATGTCAAGTTAAGGAAGAAGGATCCTGCTCAGTTTGCTCCTAAGCTTTTTAAGGTGGCTCAAAATGGTTTAGTTATTTTTAAAGACCAACTCTTTGATGGATCGATACTCCCACAATATTTTGTTTGTTTTCTTGGACATGGTATCCAAAATTTCCCAATTATTTCTCAACAATTTGCAATCATTTTATTGACAAATAAGGTTACCATAGCAACATTACAGCCACTTAAAAACACCCTTAATTTTGGCTTTATGTGCCTGTAACTAAAAATGAGTTTCGTGACCCCCAGTTTTATTGAAATGCAATTGAAGGGCTGAGAGCATAAACTGCCTATGTGTAATTTTAGGTCATTTTTCGATTTTCCTTGGAAATGAAACAAATTTTTGCATGCGACTTGCAAGCAATTCGATTCAAAAACGTTGTCCAGTATTTTTATTCACTGATTTTTGTTTCATTTCTGAGCAAAATCGAAAAACGACCTAAAATTACACATAGGCAGTTTATGCTCTCAGCCCTTCATATGTCTGCCTTATTAACATGCATGAAGCAATGCCCAAGGGTATTCTTTATGCGCAATGTGCCTTTTTGACTCATAAACAGCCCACAAGATGCCCATCTGACTTGGAAATGATCGACTTTTTTAAATGCAGCGCTTATTACCGGTGTTTTGCTTACTGATAGTGCTCAAGAAGCTTCCTTAGCTGGAAAACAGTGCGCAACATTCTGGGTTGATTTAAAAACAGCACACAGCAGCCTTCGTTAACCTTAAGCCAGCGCGCGTAGCTTTTGTCTGACTTGAAAACAGCACTCAAAAGGATGAAATCAATTTTGTCCATTAGTAGCAATTGAGTGATGACGGTCATTAATGCAAGTGCGGCCGCAACACTACTAGAACAGAGACCTGAAAAAAATTCAGGCTCTTCCTTTTTGGTTTGAATTAGGGCATCGATTTTGACCATTTTGGTCTGAAATAGGGTATGGTTTGTGCACGCTAGTCTTGAATTGGGTATGTTTTTTTAGAAGACGCTACTTTTTCATCTTTAGGCGATAAGACCATCAACAAAAGCCCTTCTTTTTTTTCTTTTAGTTATGCTTACGCCAACCATGCACGTGAAATAGGCCTGAAATAGGGTATCAAATTTTTGGTCAAGTCTGAGATAGGGTAGGGGAAATCGCAGATTTTGGTCTGAAATAGGGTTAGGGTTTCAGGAAGCGGGCCGCACACCCCCACTCAATTTTTCTGGGATGTACCAAAATTCTTGTGTCGATTGTCGTTACAACGAACAAATAATTCATTTGCCACATCTGCAATTTGTCTGTTCTGTCTTTGTGAGTGTTTAGTGTTGTTAAATTAATGAACCTTTCTTGAGTCTTTTCTTTGGGCCTTTCTTGAGTATCTCTTCAAGAGTTACTTTCACAGACAACATAGAAAACTTTAAAATGCGCCTTATATCTAGGACCGTCTAGAAGTTACCCTGACAAAATGGTGGAGCAGTTACTCTCAGAAGTCAAGTATACGGACAGAAAACAGCTGTAACACAGAAACAGAGAACGTACAAGAAGCTTCTACCCTTCGTGATGCAATTTCAATCATCGTTACCATGTTTGAAAAACATACTAATGGACAAATGGCTGCTAATACAAGAACAACCATTACTCAGAGAGATATTCAAGGAACCCCGCTTGATTACTTATAAAAAAAGAAAATCACTTAAAGACATGCTTGTTTTACACAATGGGCACACAGCAGGAGTCGCATTGGTCTGTCAACCCCATTTTAATTACCAACAGAAGACTGCAACTCAGTGTATGAATTGTAAAGATAGTGGTTTTCAAATTTATTCCATGAGACAGGATCGAAAGGAACTATATAATCATAAATTTGGATGATTTCATGCGAGGTCCTTATATCTAGGACTTATATCTTTAGCCAAGCACTATTATCTATTACTCTGGATATGTCTTTTACTTTATGTATTATTTTTCTACAAAAAGTGGGGGCCTTTGCCCCTTCCCCTCCCCCCCACCCCCTGCCCAGTCCCTGTTTCATATCTCTGTTCGTGACAATTGCATTCGCAAGGAAATTTGGGGCGAATTTTAAAAGTTTGGCCACAAGAATAGATTAACTGGGACACTAAAAATATTTCTGTCGTGTCCATCAAGGTCATTTACAAAGGGAAAGGTGCAATCACCCAGTCTAAAGCCAGGTGGATTGAGCAAGGCGAACAGCCAACGAAATAACAATTTAGAAAAGCGAACTTATAATCGTAAAATAATCAGAGAAGTGAAACGGACGGACGGAGAAATTTTGCACGAAGAAAAGGGCATATTAATGTATATTGAAAATTTTTATAGAGATCTGTTTACATCCAACCACGTGGAAGGTACAAGCAACTCATTCGAATCTTTTGTTGAGAACCTTGAAACACCAAAACTTCAGGATAACAAACGTGACAAATTGGAAGGAGAAATCTCTCTTAAAGAATGTAAAAATGTTATGCGGACATTCGCTAAAGAGAAATCACCAGGTGATGACGGATTCACATGGGAGTTCTACAACTACTTTTTTGACTTGTTGGGACAAGATTTAGTTGAGTGCTTTAACACGTCATTTAGAGAAGGTGAAATGTTGATTTCTCAGAAACGAGGTGTAATCACTCTAATACCTAAAGACGATTCAGATCTTACTGATCTCTCTAACTGACGACCAATAACTCTCCTTAATATAGATTACAAAATTGCATCCAAAGTTATAGCTAAAAGAATAGAAAAAGTACTAACGCACTTAATCAATCCAGATCAAACAGGTTTCATTAAAGGGAGATACATTGGCCAAAATGTTAGACTGATTAACGACATCTTAGAACAAAGCTCCAAAATATACCAGGTATACTTCTGCAACTCGACTTTCGTAAAGCGTTTGACACAATTGAATGGCATTCCATTCAGAAGACGACATCTTTCTTCAATTTTGGTGATGACATCAAACAATGGCTTTCCACTTTCTATACCAACTCTGCAACTGCAGTTTTAAACAAAGGTTTTTGTACCAACTATTTTCAGTTATCAAGAGGGGTGCGACAGGGCTGTCCCCTTACTTAATTCTTGCGGTCGAGCTTCAGAGTGGCTTGTAAACTTAGGCAAGACAAGGAATTACACGGTATAACACTTTTTGGTAAAGAATTCAAAATTGGCCAATTTGCTGATGACACCACTCTATTTTGTGAGGATAAGGACTCTGCTAGGAGAGCTATTAAGGTGTTGAATGAATTCGGTGATCTATCAGGCTTGCGGCTTAACCCACCCAAAACTAAAGCTTTGTGGCTAGGTCCCTAGAGGTATTCTAAAGAAAAACCTTTCGGATTCAAACGGCTGGAGAGTCCGATTAGAGCCTTGGGGATCTTCGTCTCATATAACATACAAAAAAATGACAATTATAATTTTAAGGAAAAATTGCAAAAAATTGAAACTGTTCATGATATCTGGTAGTCTCGAAATCTTACACTGTTCGCAAGATGTCTTATAACAAAAAGCTTAGCTGTCTTGCAGCTCGTACACCCGATTTCAATTCTTGACATTCCTAAAGATTATAATTAAGGCCACTGACTCTGAAATATTTAAATTCATTTGAAAAAAAAAAAAAAGGACAAAATCAAGCATAAAGTTATGTTTCTATACTATAACCAAGGGGGCTTACGTGCACCCAGCGTAGAGACCATGTCTAAATTGCTCAAACTAGTTTGGATCTCGAGATTCTTAATAAAGGACCAAAGGAGTGAATCCTGGAAAGTAATTCCAGAACATTTTTTTTGATAAGTACAGTGGGTTAAAATTTTTGTTGCGCTGTAATTATGACCAAAAATTTCTTGAGGAGGCACATTTTTCAAACTTTAAAAAGTTACTGTTACATTATTTCACTGAACTTAAATCCTCTTACAATTCCCAAGACAGTGACCAGGAATTGATTATATTCAATAACAAACAAATTCGCAGAAATGGTGGAACAATTTTCTATGGGAGCTGGTTTAATAGGAATGTTACTCTTATTCTTATTGTATCGGTGATCCCAAAGTCTCTTATTGATAGGGCAAGAGCAAAACTAATGGACAAATCCACCTTTTTTTCAGCGAGCGAGTTCCAACTAACTATTGATATTACTATAAATTTGCTTAAAATGAGAAATAGTGATTATTACTAGCTTCTAATAAAAAATCCACAGTACAAACACACATTGAAGGGGATTGAAAAATGGCAGAGAGATTTACAGTCACATGCCACTGAGATTGATTCTTTTTTCAGCAGTGTAAAGTATATGTCAAGCAATAATAAACTAAGAGAATTTTATTTCAAGCTCCTGCACTGAATAGTTGTTACAAAAAGAGAATTACATTCCTTTGGTCTCGTAAATGACATGTTTTGCATCTATTGCTGGGAGAATGATTCTATTATCCATACCTTTTGTAACTGTCACTGGTCTAAAGAATTTTACTCGGAAGTTATTAAATGTTTTAATGCACAAATGTTGCCTCTCTCTCACTATCTCCAACTGAAATTCTCTTTGGCAAAGCCCCCT
>JAEMWC010000091.1:432500-470000 GCA_016490735.1 Pachyseris speciosa | reverse complement strand
AAGTTAGTAATGGCAGATCACTTAATAGAATATTTCAGTCAAAATAAAAAAACTGGCTTCTCCAAATTAAAGCTTGAAATTTCGCGAGTCGGTTGTTAAGCAAACACACTTTCGAAATTTGAAGAAAAAAGACAGTGATTTTCTGATCATAGTTAGCTGTAGCACTTTAAAAGGGCATGTCCTGCCTCTGCTTATTAGGTGTGTCAGAAAAGAGCATACCCCTTAAGCTTTAATAACAAGAGCACAAATGGAACTGGAATGAGCTAGAGGTTGCTAATACTGATGATAATAAAAAAAAAAAAATAATAATAATAATAATAATTTAACATTAATTTTTGTATTGCACAATCCTCCATACAAAATAGGTATAATCAGATGTGCAAACTGAGCTCTGTGGGATGTTTTGAATGGTATGAAGATGGTAAATAACATCCACTGATTTTACAATCATTATGGTTGCATAATTTTCAACAAATTTACCTAGACATACATACATACGTACGTACAAATTAAAAAACAAAACAAAGCAGAAGAAAATATATTCACATGTTTACTTAAATATTCTCTAAAACTCATCTTCAACTAAAATAAATATAATAATTAAGAACAAATATATTAACATTCTTTACTTAAATATTAATTTTTCTAAATATACACCGTTTGAATGTATCTAAACTAGTTTAAGTTCTCAGGTTGTTGTTAATTCATTCCAGGTTTTAACACCTCTATAGGCAAAGTGCTGCTGTCCAGTTGCCAGGCGACAACGAGGAATATTTAGGTTGTTTGCATATCACATTACTCTTATACAGAGGATCTACAAGCACATAGATGTTCAAAACAACTTTTATGCAAATATTGTTTTGGCCTTGTTCTATATGCATCATGCAGACATCTACATGTATCCCTGTACAGTGGTCAATTTACATTATCAACTCCGTTGATAAACCAAATTTACTATTATATTTTACGGAGGACACATACATATATCTACAGAATGTTTTAAGTAGAGGACGTTGTTGGGTTGCACTCTACTTGCTGGACTATGTGTTTGCAGTTACCCTAGTTTGGATTGGATTGCCCCTATTTTTGGAAATATAATTAAACCCAGTGGACACACATGCTACACTTCCACTAAAGGCAAGGTGTCAACAAGGAATTCCATCTAGTTAAATTTCCACTGCTCCCACCAAACCATTATAAATTTTCTATTAATTTGTCGGGTCATGTCGCTGACTTTGTAGGGTTTTTGACCTGAGACCCCCCTCTTATCTGGAACACTGACCAAGACTAAATGATTAACTTCAATGCCTACCTTCCTTCCAGCAAACAACTCCGACATCCTCATAATGATGACAGTTATGGCCTTGCCAACCATTATGTTTGCAGTTGCTTAAAGCAGTTTCATTTCCAACACAAGTCACATCATCCAAATAGATTGGACCCTGACCTTCCCCAAAATGAGCATTGCTGTACCAGTACTGAGCTCCTTTAGGATAATTCAGCTGATAGCAAACCACGTTGGACTCTTCTAAGCCCCAGTGATCATCACAGATAGTTCCCCATTTGTTAAGGTGAAATATTTCCACACGACCTTCAGCAGTAAAGTTTGAACCCACAAGGAGGACATCACCATCAGTGTAATTAGACAAAACTATTGGGAGAATGTTTACTGTTTATTAGTTTCTTACTATTTAATCAGACTTGACATAACAAAACAACTTTATAATAATAGCTGAGTTAATCTTTTGTCTCACGATCGAGTCACAAAGATGTAGATCACGACGTTTCGACCGCTATACTGCTGGTCTTCATCAGGCGATGGTGTCGACTGGCTGCGTGTGAGTATAAGAAGAACCGTGGCTGGTGGTGATTGGTGCATTTCGATCCTTGTCGTTCAGACTAGAAATTGTTCCCTCAGCGGTCCGCTTTGGTACTGATCAGCTGTTGTGTTGTTTGATTGTGGGCATCCACGCTTTTTATTCCACTGTCCCTGTTAATGTTGTTAGGGTGAAGTCTTATGTGAATAGCCTCTTTAACCCTACGGGTGTACCAATGTGGGTCTCGGTCAATAAATTTAACTTCATCCCAGAGCGGATAATGTCTGGTCGCGTTGCTATGTTCTGAAATGGCGGAGGATCCAATCAGTACCAAAGCGGACCGCTGAGGGAACAATTTCTAGTCTGAACGACAAGGATCTAAATCCTCCAATCAACAACAGCCTAAGCGAGGATCGAAACGCACCAATCACCACCAGCCACGGTGCTTCTTATACTCACACGCAGCCAGTCGACACCATCGCCTGAGGTAGACCAGCAGTATAGCGGTTGAAACGTTGCGATCCACATCTTTGTGACTCAATTGTGAGACAAAAGATTAACTCAGCTATCATTTGAAACCACGATGACAAACACCTTTCATAATACCTTTCATAATAACTTTATAATATTTTCCATAAAATACAATAATAAAAGAACTGGCACCGCAGGTAGTGAAAGCTAATTGAGGTGGGCCTACACCAATTACCTTATTACTGGCAGTAATCCAGCTGGCCACCCAAGCTGGCCACCCAAGGAAAGATTGTACTGCTTATGATCAGTAAGCACTACTCACCTTCATTCACTTGTAATAATGTAATTTTTTTATTTTTAAAATAGTCATCGGAAAAAATACGAAAGGGCTCCTATACATCAGCCAACCTGTGAATTTTATTACAGTAGTACCTTGATTATCTGGAATTTTCATCAGGTCCCATATTCAACTAGTAGCAAGTTTGCTCACTTATTGTGTGGTGTGCCATGGTGTGGCATGGCATGGTGTGGCATAAGCATTAGTGCCTCTAGTATAGTTTGGGTTGCTGGCAGACTTATAGCCTCCTGACTTGTTTGTGTTCTTTTATGTTCTTGGCTTATGTCTGATGTCTTCAGGCAGTTGGTTTTGCTGTAGTTTACATGTGCACCTTTGCATGTGTTCTTGGTTTTGCTTTGCTCAGCATACGCGACATTGTAGCTCATGTGTTTTTGAGTGTTTCCCATCCCTCAGCTCCTCTCCCTTTAGCTTTTTTCCCTCCACTGAACTCCTAGTTCAGTGTTCAGTGCTTGGTCTAGGGCTGGGTGTGGCAGGTGGGGCTTGTGTCTGGGTTGTGGGCAGGGCAGGCTTATGGGGTGTTCTCCCAACCTGGGTTTGGGTTGGTGGTACCAGTCCCCAGGTCCCCAAGTACCCAACCTCCATTTGCGATGCAGGCGTGAAATGAACATTAATATGGCCATCACGATGAAGATCCCTAGAAACTTTCATGATAAAATATTATGATTTTTTTTTAATTAAGGCATTGAAAAAACAGGTTTGTTTTCCTTTCACAGAGTCAAGTATGAAGTGCTTGCTCTTGTTGTAAGTGAAGGGCATTCAACCAAGTTCTGTTTGGCTGCTAAGACATATTTTGTTGCTAATGTAATTTCAATTTTATTTTGTGTCATTAATATTATTTTCATAATAATTTATTTTGATTATCTTGACTCTTGATTATCCGGATTATTTACTCCAGTCCCCTCAAGTCTGAAGGTTCCACTGTAGTTTTGGTTTTGTTTCCTTTGTCAGGAAGTGTTACTCAAAGCTCCACAAGAGAAACATGACACTTGCATTGCATTTGACACATGATTAACTCTTTGTACGGTCGGCCAATTTTTAAGTGTAACAGCCTTCTGTAAAACAAACAAGACTAAGCCTTCTTCATCTGTTCCCTTTATCTCAAACAAAATTGTCAACAGCATGTTCCTCTTTTTCTGTATACCTTTCATTAGTCTTTTGTAGCAAATTGATGAAATTTGTTTTTCATTTCCAGGCTCATTACAGAATTGCGCCCACTGAAACACGTCGGTCGTAAAAAGTGGGGTACCCATGAGGCTTTGCACGCTAACAGAGACGTGCTGCTGCTTTCGGTTCCTCTTTGACTCGAAAACATAATTCCCACAAGGAAGTTGTATATGTTACACAAATCTCCTTTGTTATCCATTATAAGGCAATAACAGGAGCTTGTACTGTGAAAACGTGAAAGTATGCTCGCTATCGATTAATACCGGCCGTAAGAATATGGAGAACTTTGTGAAAACTAGCCACAACTGCAAAAGATATTGGTGAGTGCTGCATGAACTTTGCAATACCTGTTTATGATCATTTGTTTTCCAGTGTTGCTCTGCTTCATATCGCAAGATCAATTGCTTCGTTCCTACTTTTGATGTTCTACTTTTGGCATGTTCATGTTTGCGTGAAGAGTGAAAAGAGGCAATGAGTTTATATTGTTCATTGATAATAAAATTAATCATCGCTTGCTTCAGTCGATTGACCATAGTGTGGCCTGTGTTGGATACATTTTTCTCACGTGAACTGGTGAACATTATGCACACAAAAGCATTCTTTGAGTACCAGCACACATGAGTTGTTGTTATCAAAATAATGTTTTAGTACAACAATGTATTTATTTAAAGAAATATAAAGTTTACAATACTTCATGTCCTGCAAATAGCTATAATGCTAATCTAGGCAGGACAAGACTTTAATTTAGGCATTATTAAATTACAAAAAACAAAAGAGAATTACAAAGGCATACAGAAAGAAAACACCTTACATATAAATTCAAGTACAAGGGATTTTGTTATTTGAAAAAGACTAAAATTACGACTGGAAGTATATACAACATATCAGGTTAACTTCACAAAATATTCTATTAAATAATTAACATTCAAATAATTATCTTCATTACCTAGAACATTAAGGAGTAGTGATTTAATTTTTTTACTAAAATTTGAAACTTTAAGAGTCTTAACAGAAAGTGGAATAGAATTCCAAATAGACACACCAATTCTAGTAAAAGATTTTTTCATTTTTTCCGTTCTAGAGAATTTAACAGAGAAGCATTCTTTTGTAGATAATCGCGTATTATAATGATGTTTTGTATTGATTTTCGCAAACTTATCGAGAAGACTTTTAGGAGCTGTCTTAGCATGAACGTCATACATTAAATAGCTTAACTGTTGAAAAAACAAGGACTGCAAAGGAAGGCAGTTTGCTTCAATAAAAAAAGGGATTGCATGGTCTCTGGGTTTAGAAAAATAGATCAATCTTATAGCACGTTTTTGCAGAACAAGTATCTTATTGAGGTAGGTCTGTGGACAGTTGCCCCATGCACAGATACCATAATTTAAATAAGGAGAAATAAGTGTATGATATAAATTTAAAAGAAGATGCCGTGGAATGTAGTGCCTCATTTTAGCAATTATTCCAACCGATCTACTAATTTTGTGACAGATAAAGTCAATATGATGCTTCCATGATAGTTCAGAATCAATCATTATGCCCAAATATTTAACAAAGTCCTTCATCTCTAGAGTTACTCGAGTATTTAAAGTTGGATTAAAAATCTTAATTTGAGGAATGAAAAGTATTTTTTTTTTTGGCGCGGACGAAAAATTACATAATTAGACTTTTTGACATTGAGCGTTAGTTTGTTAGCATTAAGCCATGCACTTACTTTCTCAAGTTCATTGTTGACAGTTAGTTCAAGAGTACATAAGTTGTCATTTGCATAAGTTAGACTTGTATCATCTGCGAATAGATGAAAAGTAAATTCCTTGGAAGATTTATGGATGTCATTAATATAATTATATAACAAAAATAACAAGGGTCCAAGTACAGAGCCTTGAGGCACTCCACATACGATCGTTTCATTTTCAGATATGCATTTCTCTATTTCAATGACTGTCGGCGATCCGAAAGATATGATCTAAACCAAGAATTTATAACTCCTCTTATTCCATAGTGTTCAAGTTTAGTCAAAAGAATCTCATGGTTAACGGTATCAAATGCTTTCTTAAGATCTAAAAATATTCCACAAGAGTACTTTCTATTGTCCATATTAGAATGTATGGAGTTCACAATATCAAGAATCGCGTGCTGGGTACTATGTTTATTGCGAAAGCCATATTGTAAATCATAAAGAATATCATTCTTGTCTATAAACTTTATCAGCCTACGATATAAAATTTTCTCAAATAAACGATTATAGAATGATAACAAAGAAATTGGCCGATAGTTTTCAGGTAACGTCTCGTCTTCACCCTTATGCACTGGAATTACTTTATTTGTATATTTAAGTTTTGCAGGGTAAACCCCAGTTAGTACAGACTGGTTAAAAATTTTGGTTAACGGTATGGATATGACTGATTTAGCAAGTTTTAACAGTTTAACAGGGGTAGAATAAAGCCCCAGGGCTTTATTGTATGGCAACAAGGTAATTTCTGTTTCAATTTCTTGCGGTACAATTGGATCAAAATAAAAACTGTTCCGCAAAGGTGGATCGAGATAATCAGAAAAATTAGTGTAAGCTTCAGGAATATCGGTTGCAAGTTTCTGCCCTATTGACGAGAAGTATTTGTTGAGTGTGTTACCAATCGTTTTAGAATCATCTGATAAAACGCTATGCTCATTAGAACGAATGAAGTTAATTCTTTTTTATTTCTTCCTTTTCTTCGTATCTCCTAATATTTCGTTAATACCTTTCCATGTTGATCGTATATTTTTTGTGTTAGAGTCAAAAAACCTTTGATAGTGACATTGTTTGCTCAATCGAATAAGGGTTGTTAACTTATTTCTATACATTTTATATTTCGGCCAGTTTGATTCAAAGAACAATTTATTCTTCACCTTTATAGATTTCCTTACTCCAGCAGTTAGCCAAGGTTTAGTTAGCATTTTTAGTTTTCTCACTGAAACATCCCTGAGAGGTGCATGTTTATTAACTACATGATTTATGGTTTTATAAAAGTGAGAACGACTTATTTAAGCAATTACCAGAAACCTCTTCCCAATTTATTGCACTTAAATCATTCATGAATTCATTAGCATTAAAGCTGGAATAATCCCTAAATTAAGTCTTTTTTGTATGTGGTAATTTTTGCTTGTTTACATTGACAATACAGACTTGCGAAAAATGATCGGTTGTGTCGGTGACGATATTGCCGCTAGAAATATTATTTGTCAGGTTATTTGTGAAGATATTGTCAATTAAAGTCGCTGAGGACCCATACACTCGTGTTGGTTTATCAATTGTAGGAAGCATAGAAAAACTTTGCATACACTGAAACAGTGTCTGGCTGTATTTACAGTTTTCATATTTTAGCAAGTCTATATTAAAATCTCCCATGAGATATATATTGTTATTATGATTACTGAAATACTCAAGGGAGTCCAAAAGATAGTCAAGAAATTGATCTGCATTATTATGTTGTCGGTAAACAATGCCACAGATATTTTTCTTGTGATTTGGTAGTAAAATTTCAATCCACAAAGCTTGATAAGAGGAATTGGTAGAGCGTTCTAAGACTCGATATTTATAGTTCTCATTAATAAAAAGACCAACACCCCCAGCAGACAACGGGGTTTTAACAAATTCAAAGCAATAGCCAGGTAGTTGTGGTATAAAATCAATAGATTCGCCTTCGCATAATCGCGTTTCTGTAACACCTAATACCGTGAAATTATATTTTACCTCACTGAGTACGTGACACTGAAAATGTTCAATATTTTTTCTTAAGCTTCTTATATTAGTGTGGAGAATAGAGAAATCGGATACTACATCCCTATTTGTGGTATTTTCAAACTTCACGGAGAAGCTATGAGGCGAATAGTAGCTCGAACGAATTTTACTTGTCATTAAGTTAGCATCAGGATCAATCGTTTTGTCTACGGAATTGTTCTGAAAAAGGCCAAGATCATACAAACTATTAAATGAATAGATCGATTTCCTGGAGGCTAGATTAGTGTACAGTAGAGCGTTATACTGCGGGTGGGCATTTTTCAGATCTTTACAGTTATAATATGGCAATTCCATCAACAGCAGTTTGTTTTCTTTAGCGAGATTTTTCATCTCTTTGTGTGTCGCCATTACCAATAACTGTATCACATCATTAAGATTATGAACGAAAAAACAGTTAAGACACTTATCTCCTTAATCCTGAGTTGGATTACAGGCCAAGCTTTGCTTCAGGTTGTCAAGATCGGCCATACGTTTTAATTTGAAGACCTGAGAACTACTAGATTTACGAGCCAGAATCTCAGAGTTCTTTACCCAGACGTACTGGAATTGATGTGTAGATTTCAATTTGTTTGCCTCGCTAAAAAGTTGCTGTAATCTCGGGATCAAGTGTTCATGAATGCGGATATTTGCTGTGTGAAAATCATCAGATAAATTCAGATCATCAGGGTTTAAGTTCGAGGTTTCATTGCGATGAGCCATGACTTCTCCTTTGGCCAGTCGTCGTATAAACTTACACACATTAGGTCTTGGGTAATGGCGGTCAGCCCTTTGGCTACTCACTCTGTGAGCGATATCAATGTCGTTTTTCGTCACTCCCTTGGCTCCGATAGCATGGAAAAGCTTTAAACACAACTGCGTGGTGGTTTCAGCAGACTCATGTTCATCCTGTTCAGGAAAGCCAATAATTTTGACGTTGTACTGAAAGCTGTACTTCTGTAAGTCATCAATGGCGGCGTCCAAACTGTCAACTCTTGTAGAAATCGCTTCAAGCTTACGGCTTAGATTGTCAAGTTCTTTCGACATAGCCTATCGAAAGTTTTTCGTTATATGGTGGTCCTCACATAAGAAATCAACACTCTTTTGGATACTGTTACCATATTTTGTTGCAGCGTCTCCAACTTGCGCGATGTCCGCTTGAAGTCGTTGTTGCTCGATAATTGATTTCAGCTTCTGGAGTTCACTATTTACCGCTTGAATCTCCTCCTTTAGTTGAAGGTTTTCCTTTTGTAGATTTTAACTTGACTCATTTTATTTTACGACATAAAACACTGGTACATTTTGAGTTTTATGCCGGCATGTGCGGAGCGCCCGCCGACATGACCGATGGAAGCGCACTTTCCAGCTCTTGTATTTGAATTCAGTAGAAACAACATTGAATAAAGCAGCAAGTTTGTAAGATACTATGGCTTTGTGAGGTTGTTGTTCTTTAGCTTTTACTGGGTACAGGACTACCCAGTAGGGGTAGGCACGAACGGGACTCCTAGGTCCCATGCAAGGTGCCCCCCACCCCCCAACCCACCCATTCCCACAACCCATGAAGGTTGACCACACCACCGGGGTCTACGTCCCCTTCTCTTTTCGAACAGTGGTGTGGGTTCTTTAACGTCCCACAAGAACAGAAAAGAGAGAGAGCTGTGAGACGGGACCTACGGTTTTTCGTCCTTATCCGAGAAGACTAGAAAGTCTAACCGTTTGCAGATGTAATCACAAAGGCAGCAGGTTTCATGGTTTTCAACAAAAGTAATCACATTTCAGCAGAAGAGAAACTATGAGTTGTTGGATTTTTCTGTCCGGTCAACAGTGGTCATGCATAGAAGCATTATAGCAAAAAGGACAAGTACATCGTAAGTGTTTCATTGGCTTTATATTGTTTTTAAAGAAAAGATGAAATGTTAATGCACTAAACCGATTGAACTGATTACGGATTTATTTCACACTCATTTGTGTTTATGTAGTTTAACTTGGGAAATATTTATAGTCCACGGTTCAAATATATTGAATTTCACATCAATTATTCATTCTCAGAGATTAAATCGATATGGCCTTCAAAAATAACATTACAGTACGCCTGCTGTTTCTTGATGAACTAGCATATGTTCTGGATGATAAATGACATTGTCTGATATACACTAGAGAGTTCGATGATTGACAGCTCTGCATGTAGTTACGATGTCCTGAAGTCTTTTTCGGATGCTAATTTGCAAATACGATCAACATGTTTTAATGGGTGCGATTCTGTAATGGTTTTCGTGATTGTTAATTTCTGTTTTAAAGCTTCATCATTTGATGAGGCAGCCATTTTGCAAGATATTGCCCACGTGGAATGTACTGGTTAGTGGAATGAACAAAAACATTTAAGACCAATTAAAGGGCTCGAGGCAAGAACGTCCTCCCGGTTTTTGGTCGATTTTCGATGTGCTCAATAGAAACTGAGATTTGGCATGTGGACTTCATTCCAGTTAAAAAAGATTGCTCTGTATTTGTTTTGGCTGATTTCCTCTTCGTTTTCAAGAAATAGTGTATGCAAAAAACCCAAGTCAGCTCATTCCCTTGCGTATTAATATTCATGCGCAAATTGAATTACCTGTAGAGCACGTGAAATGATTGACAGGTGGAAAGTATTGTTTGATAGTGTGACGTAGACTATACATTTGGCGGTTAAAACATCGATTAAGTTTCCTTGATAGGAAACTTACGTGGCTGTGAGGTGTCGATTGCTAGCTAAATTTAATCGAAACTCGCCAGCCTGGTTGTCGAACCGCAAGTCAGACACTTCTCAAAGAAGCCAGTGGTGTTTCTCTGTGCTTGCCAAATGCGAAGAGATTTAAGTTGACTCCTGGAACAAATCGGCATTTCGCAGTACAGAGTACTGAGCCAGGCGGGACAGTCTGAAAGCAACTCTCGTCTTAAAAGCAGCCTGCAGTTGAGAGTCTTGGCTCATTTGCCAAAGGTTGCTGTGCTAGAAATTCGGAAAGGAGAGTTGTTTTTGACTTAGGCGAAAAATATCGGATGTTTGAAGACATGTTGCCCGCGCCTGAAAGGATGTTTTTATGCCCACAATTCAATGTGACCACAGAGGGCACTGTCTCCTTGAAAAGTTCTCGCGAGGACTGAAAATGAATATTCGCTCAGCTGCGGTGGGAAAATTTTCACTTCAGAGCGGAAACATTACGGAGAATTCATCACGTGCTCTACAGGTAATTCAATTCGCACATGAATGTTAATACGCAAAGGAATGAGCTGACTTGGGTTTTTTGCATACACTATTTCTCGAAAACGAAGAGGAAATCAGCCAAAACAAATACACTGGAATGAAGTCCACATGCCAAATCTCAGTTTCTATTGAGCACATCGAAAATCGACCAAAAACCGGGAGGACGTTCTTGCCCCGAGCCCTTCATTATTGTTGTGGACGGCATTGAAATAAAGAAAAAGAATGAAAAAAGTACTGTTATGGAAAGATGTCCTCCACAGTACCTTCAATTTGGCCATTTGAAAGTGTGATTTTCAAAGGACGGCAAAGACATGCACCAAAATGTAAAATGAACATGTAGATCTGAGCAAATTATTGACTTTAAATGTACTTCATATTCAGCTACAAAAGTAATGTTAAAGGAATGCAGAAGGAGGGAGGACTTCAGAATTGAAGAGTACGTGTATTTCATTCTTTGTTCCAACATCTGGTGATGAAAATTGTCTTAGCATCACCACACCTGAGACATGACTTCCAACACTCTGAAAGTCTGTCTTAGTGCCATCCTTTCCTTTTCTTGTAAACTACTTTCTCTATAGCTCTGTTCTCCTTAATTTGTTTTTAAGTACCTTAATCGAACCGGAGGCTAGACCCAAAACTCCCCAGTTACTTAGCCTCCAGGCTCTATGTTTGTACTTACTTAATTCTTATATAGATTGTTAATTTCTGTGTATATGTTAATTTTGTAAAGTGCAAGAGCAAAATAAAGTGTTGTTGCTTTATTAAGCTCAGCTAGCTGTGGAATATTTTATTTACTCACCGCATGGTAAAAAGCAAAGAAGCCACACATGAACTTTTGCCATTCTCCTGAGAACAATGAATGCAAAAACAAATTTACAACTGTCAAAAAACTTTACAGTGCATTATGAAGTTCACATGGCCCAAAGAAAGGAAATGCCTTTGTAAATTTAAGTATTACCTATAAGTTTGAATTGAAGGACTCTGTGGACAAAGGGTATTATCATTAAATTTTGAGTTCTCCAAACTTCTTGTACTTTGGTCGACAGACTGGTTATTACTCTCCAAAAATTACACTGTATATATAAGCCTGTATTTATTTCGTGTCCCAAAGACTAGAATTCAATGACTAGAATTCTATGACTACTACAAAAAACTCAAGAAACAGACACACTGAGGCAAAAAAGGATCTGATGCATGACTGATTTCTTCTGTTTGGGCTTCATGCATCACTTCAGTTGGTTCAGTTTCAGCTAAGCTCTGGTGGCCTGAAGGGCCAACAAGCGGAGCACCATACTTAACAGGAACCTGTAAACTGCTTTTCTCATGGTAATCTTGGCTAGCGGTATTGCTCATGGGTTCGACTGCACGAAGATGATGACGATGACAGTCACCCAATAATTAATAATATCCTAATAATAATAATAATAACAATAACAATCAATACTTGTATACTTGAGCCCAAATGGAGGCCATACTCCAGCTTTACCACCTAGTTTACGGTGCACATCTTTGATATGAAAGAACTTAACGAAAACGAGACACCCAAACCAAAAGGAGGCTTCATTTTTTGTACACTTTCTGTGGCTGGAAATTTTACATTCAGTTGGTTTCTTCATTTTGAGCAAAACAACTTCATCTTCTTCAAACTTTGTCACTAAATTTGTGTAAAAGGCGTAAAAATTAAGAACTAGTTAACAGATACTCCGGAAGGTGAATTTTCAAGTGATAAAAAGAAAGAGCAAACGATTTTTCTCAGAAAAAGCTTAAAACTTGGATCGACTTGCAGGGTGCTCAGATTGTGTGGTTAAAAAACAAAATGATTCAATGCTTCAAGGACTATTCACTTTACTGCAGAATCTTCCAGTTCACCAAGAAAGGTCACTTAACAGTTCACTGGCATTAATGGGAGGAACAAGTAGCTCAAGCTTGGTGGATGAAGTTCTTTCTTTGGACAAACCGTTGGCTATTTTTTTCATATGCATGTTTTTGCTAAAGTGGATGCGTATTTTCAAGTGGTAGAAATCTCAACAACACAGGTGAATTAAATAAATTGAAGCTTAACCCATTGACTACCAGCTGTTTTTACGTTTTCGGAGTGATTTTCCACCTTTAAATGATGAATAGCAAAAAGTGGTGCTGTCCTAAGGTACTGGAGGCTCAAGGTTTCTGAAAACGTCATTTTGACGTAGCTATTTTTTATCCGTCAAGCAACAACAATGGCCCAAGTTCGGTTTGCTTGCAATTTTTGCCAAGTTTACAGCCATTTTTCATCTTTAGTGGCTGCCTGATGAGCATCATTAAGCGTGACGGTAGCTAAGAATCCACTTTTTCAAAGAATCGCGCTAGGTGATGTACTTTGTTGTCGAATTTGGCTTGTTACTCGACGAACTGAGAATTTGGCTGGTCTGACACTTAGTACCTTTGGGACTCGACTACTGATGAATTTCTCGACCTACCGCCGTATATTTTGGAATTTGTGAGCACTGAAGATGACCACAAGCAGGAAATTTTGGCGGTAGGTCGGAGTGGCTGTAGACTAAGTTTATATGTGAAAGAATTGGGGGAAGGAACGGGCGCTGTCAAAAATTCTCGTTAGTTCCCAGCATGCAACGCACTCGAGATGTTGAAAATGTCGGGAAGGCCTGAATGCACTGGAAAAAAAGGCTGTATCTACGCTCTGGAAAAGAATATGAACAAAAAAGTCATTTCTAAGCTAGAACAAGGACTGACTTTCGTTATGATGGTTGAAGTTTGGTTTTTCGACAATGATTTCCTTAAAAAACAAGAAGGCAAAAAGGGGCATTTTTGTCGTTTCTCTTTGACGTTAAAAACGGTCAGTTTCGTTCTTGCCAAAACTCAAAAGGCCATATTTGGTAAAAATCGCTACGTTTCTTGCATTTATTGGATATCCAAATTTAAAGAACATTCCATTTCGTGCTCACAACTAACAGTTAAGGCAATATTCGTGCGATTGAGAAAGTTGCAATGTTTTGAAGCATGGGAGTTATTTACGGCCGGTTTTGGCCGGCACGGGTGCCAATGGGTTAAAGTGTAGATGAAGCGGTTTGAGAATGTAGAGAAAAAATTGTCAAGAGATGAGAAACTGAAAGAAGAGTATGGTGGCATTGTTGAAGAGCAGCTCTGAGCAGGAGTACTCGAGGAAGCATCTCAGAATCCATTGGGAAAATGGTAATTCTACATGCCACATAAAGCAGTTGTAAAGCAGAGTGCAGTTACCACAAAGGTTTGCATGGTGTTAGATGCGAGTGCTAAGCCCCACCCTTTGGCTAACTGCATCAATGATTGTATGTTCAGCCGCCCCCTGTTGCAGCAACTTCTCTAGGATATAATAAGTGAGAATGTCCAGAAACATACTTCTTGGAGATATTGAGAAAGCGTTTCTCCAGATAGGAGTGACAGAGGAGGACAGGGATGCTTTCAGATTCTTGTTTAACGTTAAAGGAGCAGAGACTGAAACATTTGAGATTTACACGTGTACCATTCGGAGTTGAAGCAAGCCCTTTCTTACTGGGCATCAGCATCACTCTGAACAGCAAGGGCCAGAGTTTGAAGGTACAGTGAGAGCACTCATGTAAACGGGAGGAAATCATGAAAAGCTCGTGCGATTCAAAGATGCAGGAGGCAGGATGGCCAAGTGGTTTGGGGCGCTGGATTTCAATGCGGTCATCCCGGGTTCAAATCCCGCTCTAGTCACTAGCTGGTGTTGTTCTGGGTAGTCCCTGGTTCAACTCCTCGGTCATCCTTGTAAATAGCCAACTGGTTTGCCTCCGGCCAGTTGGGATTCTTATCATGTTATATTCATTTGGATTATTTGTTTCTGTATTTGCTCAGCCCCACTAGCCTTGTGCTATAAATACCACCAAGGGTAAAGAAGGGTTATTATTATTATTATGGCGGTTGACAAATGTATGGATGCTAAAATGGTAAAACATAGGGCGCACAGCGTAACCTATGTAGTCTGAAGGAACTATTAAAAGAAAACTACTGATTTAAAAAATATACAATTTAAGATAAAAATCTAATAAACAATCTAAAGTTATCTGATACCAAAACTGTACTGAGCACATATGCCATTCCCTTATGGAAAGTCAAGAGAAAATGGCTTTGAAAGTTCTCACTATGTTGAGAGAAGTCGAGATGGTAGCCTTCTGCATCCTTCTCAATACGTCATAGCCCCTGCTGCCAAAGAGCTTCCTCATTGTCAGGTCTAGATCCCTTGACCATCCCCCTAGCACGTCAATGATGATGTTGCATTGTTCTATGTCATAGCCTGGGTACTACTTCTTCAGCTCGAATCGCAGAGGCCCGTACTTGACCGTCTTCTCCTCAGACTTCTTTTCCTGATGCTCCATCCACGGACAGGACATCTCTACAGCCCACACCTTCTTATTCTTGTGGTCCACAAATCGAGCATCCACTCTGTTAGCCTTGACGATGGTGTGTTCCGCATAAACTGGGACATCCCAAAACGCTCATAGACTGGTTTGGGCACTGCACACGAGTACCAGGGAGGAACTGAATCAATTAGCCCCAGTTCCCTTGCCATCTTGAAGAAGAGAACTTTCAGTGCTGTGTTGTGTCTCTCTAGGTATTTAGACTGGGCCAAAGCAGAGCACCCCGCTAGCACATGTGCAAAAGTCTCAGGAGATTTCCTACACAGTCTACATGTGACGTCACCCTGTGTTGTACCTGTTTTGTGGACTGTGTACACCTTAGTGGGCGTGAGCTGCTCGTAAAGCTCCATTACGCCAGCGATGGTATGGGTAGAAGCGCATGTCCAATCGCGCAGCCAGGCAAAGCATCCGCTCTGACTTAGCTCACAGTCCTGCCATCTAGCCTGCAGGAACTGTCCATGCCACTTCTCCTCATTGATATTCTCTTTCAGCTTCTCCATATCTGCCTTTTTAAGGTGTTCTTTCACTTTTGGCCCTTTGATTTCCATCTCAGGATCGCTCACAGACCAGCACAATGGTTGAGGGTACTCCAGAGACAAGCTTGTGCCCAGTTCCTCGGCAAACTTGTATGCTTCCTTCATCAGCGACATGTGTCCCTTCTCTACCGCCCTCTCTTTGAACTGTTGCACTGCCCTCATAGAGGGATCCATGTTCTGACAAAGCTTCAATGCCGCTTTGATCTTGGTCAACTTGAATTCACGCTCAACCGAGCGTAAGCCACGCCCGCCTTTCTCTCTTGCCAAATACATCACTACTGTTGAGCTGACGGGATGCTTCCCACCGTTTTCAGAGATGATCTTTGTAGCCTCTTTGTCGATAACCCGCAGTTCTGTGATTGACCAGTGTTGAGTCCACATCAGATAGGTTAGCACTGGCATTATTATTATTATTATTATTATTATTATTATTATTATTATTATTATTATTATTATTATTATGGCAGTTTAAAACTCCTGAATGCCAGGTCCTTACTTACAAATACTGGGCATGTAAATGTAGCCAGTATTAATCAAAATTTACAAATTTACATTAGATAGGATAAAATTGCGTAAGATAAAATTAATTAATACATTCTAATATTATATAAAATTTACAAATTTACATTAAATAGGAATAAAATTGCTTAAAATAAGATTAATAAAATTAATCATCTGTCTAATAATATCTGCCAAGTGCTAGTTTTGTACTGTCTCATTAGTGACCCATAGGTGTCGCTTTAACGATATGAAGAGTGTGGCTCAGGATGGCTTTCTGCATTCTTCTAAGTACCTCTCTGTATCTATCTGAGCCCACTAACGCCTTGATTTCTTCCTTCAGACACTTTGAGTAGCCACCCAGAGCGTCGATGATGATGTTGAATTGTCAAATCCTGAACCTTGGGTACTGTCTCTTGAGCTCTAGTCACAAAGGCATGTACTTTACGGTCTTCTCCTCTTCTTTGTGCTTTCTGTTGTCCATCCAGGGACAGCTCATCTCTATCAGCATCACCTCCTCATTTACCCTGTCTACCACCCTAGTGTCCACTCTATTAGCTCTCACTTGCAAGTGCTTCGCAAAAACAGGCACATCCCAAAACGCCGTCACCTTGTCGTCTTGGTACACTGGATTGGGATGGACTGGTGAATACCAAGGTGGAATAGCGTTCGTCAACTGATAGCCCCTAAGCATCTCAAAGAATACAATTTTGAGTGCGGCGTTGTGTCTAGACAGGTACAGGGTTTGCGCCAGTGCGCTGCAACCTGACACCATGTGTGCGACACTTTCCTGTGCCTTCCGACATAGCCTGCATTTCTCATCACCGTCCGTGTGTGTCTTGGTCTTTCTCAAGGCGTAAAGCTTAGTTGGCAGGAGTTGCTGATATAACTCTTGCAATCCCACCACTATTTTTGATTGGAGCTGTTTTCCAATCTGACAGCCAAGCAAAACATTCCTCGTCCACATCCTCATCTCTCCGCTATTAACTTCCCTTGCCATCTCTCACTTTCGATCTCTTCATAGCCTCTGCTCTGATTGACTTTCTTAATCCACACACTGATCTTCTTTCTGTCAAGTACATCCCCTGTTTCCATAACCCAACTGGTTGTGGGTACTGCAACTCTAGCCATAGTCCCAGCTGTTGTGCATAACTCTCCGCATCCTTCACCAAGGATCTGTGCCCTGTACGGGCCGCTTTCTCCTCGAACTGCCTCACCAGGTACATAGTTGGATCATTGTTGGAATACAAGTTCATAGCTACCTTTATCTTGGTCTTGTACTCTCTCTCGACGGACTTAAGGCCCCGTCCTCCCAACTTCCTAGGAAGGTACAATAGACCTGTAGAGCCCAAAGGATGCTTAGCTCCATTAGCAACCATGACCTTCTCTCTGTCCAGCCTCGGCAAATCCGCAATAGTCCATACCTGGGTCCACATAAAGTATGTTTATGCCGGAAGTGCAAACTGATTGGTCACCAACACTTTGTTGTAGTCTGATAATGGACTCGACCTATGACTGATAGTCTCTTCAAGTACACATTCTCTGCATTCTGGAGAACCAGGCTGTCTTCATGAGTAACATTCTCCAACACTCCCAAGAATTTGTACTGCGATCCATCCTTCAGACTTTCAATCACATCTGCTTCCCTGATACTCGACTCGTCCAACGTCTCAAGCTTGCTCCACTTCACTTGAGCCATTGTGCCCAATATCTTTCATCGCCATTCTCGCATCACTCATCACTACTTGAAGCTTGCCTTGTGAAGCTGCGTATATCTTTAGATTGTCGATAGACAGGAGATCCATGACCTTTTGGCCAATTGGTCTTGAGAGTCGATAGCCTTCAGCTGCTTGCAACTTCCACGCCAGGGAATTTATACTCAGCATGAATAGCCTCGGACACAGGGCGTCGCCCTGGGGAAGGCCCTTACTGAACCTTATTTGCTCCTGACGTCTCCAGCCCATTCACAGTCCTCACAGAGTCCTTGTCCTCATAACAACATCACCTATCCATCTGGGAAAACAGTGCAAAGTAAACATTTGGCCCAACCAATGGTGATCCACACAGTCATACGTTTTTCTTACGTCTATCCAAGCCATACTCAGATTGCAATGCCCTCTCTGACTGTCCTGACAGACCATACTGTCTGTAAGTAGATTATCAATTGTTCCACTACACTTCACCTTGGCGCCCCGCTGCTCTCCTTGCATCAGCCCGTTCTCACTTAAATGTTGATCTACTGGTCGCAAGAGATAGGACGTAAACCACTTGTACATGGTGTTAAGACAAGTGATTGGCCTGTGTTTTTCACTAGAAAAATTGCCCGCTTTTGGAATCAGCGAGGTCTTCCCCTCTGTAAACCAATAAGGTACCTCCTGATCACTGCGTGCTATAGCCTGAAAAGACTTAGCAACACCCTCATGAACACAATTCACCTTTTTTCACCAAAAGTTGACAATTCAGTTGGGGCCTGGCACGCTCCAGTTCCGTTTCTTTGCCATCACACTGTTCGCCTGCTCTGTGCTCAGCTCAAAATCCTCATCAGACGGTTCAGGAACCGATTCATTTATTGTGCTTCGAATTCCTCAAGCCACTCAGCTGAAGTGTTTCCAGTCCCTTCAGACTCCCATAAAGACTTCCAGAACTCCGTCGTCTCCTCCACACTTCCAAACATTGGCTCACCATTACCATTATCCCTTATTCCCGCATCATATATAGATTCTCATGCCCCTCATGTTTCTCAATAATCTTCTTAAAATTTGAGTAAATTCGAACAGCATCCAAATGAAACTGTTTGTTCAGCTTCCTTCTCTCTTCCTGTTTTACCTTGCCCTTGTACCCTTGTTTTAATTTTCTCAGTTTTGATTTCTCTTTCTCCATTCATGATACTAGGCTTGCAATCGAAAGTGTTCCACATTCTTTCATCAACTGTACATTATTATTACCAAATTTTCGTAGCAGTAAAATAGATATGAAACATTTAAAAAAGATGACACAACGTTTGAATCTACAAGAAGACATGTTTGGATACTCAGTATCCATCTTCAGTTGAAGGATGTTTACAAGTGAGTGACATATAAAGTAAATAACAAGTAGTAAGTCTACAATTTGTAATCAACACCTACTTGTTATTTACTTATATAAGTCACTCACATGTAAACATCCTTCAACTGAAGATGGATACTGAGTATCCGAAACAAGTCTTCTTGTAGATTCAAAGTTGTGTCATCTTTTTTAAATGTTTCATAATTATTATTATTATTATTATTATTATTATTATTATTATTATTATTATTATTATTATTATTATTATTATTATGTCATACTCGAGTCTGTAAATTTCCCAGTGCACAAGTGGGAAATGAATGTCAAATCTCTTGAAAGCGAAACCATGCCAAACCCAAGCAAGATCCTTGGACACACGTGGAATAAAGATGATGACACACTGGAGCTGCCTGCAAAGCCTTTTCCACAAGAACAGCCAGTGACTAAATGCACCATCCTCAGTTACCTAGGAACTGTCTATGACTCACTCGGGATAATCTTGCCTACCATGGCTGAAGGGATGCACATCTATCGAGAAGTGTGTGATGAGAGGAAAAACTGGAATTCAGAAGTCTTTACCATTTGAAGAACCAATGGCTAAGGTGGATGAAGCAACTTAAAGATGTGATAGTGCCTAGAAGTGTTGCTACATTCATTGGAGAGATAGAAGCAGTCCATTTACATCTCTTTGCAGATGCTAGCAATCTAGCATGCTGTGCAGCAGCTGTTGCGGTGGTAGAGCATGAGGCAGGCGTGACCAAAGGGCTTCAAAGTCGCAGACATCAAAGTTGCAGATATCAAAGGGAAGTACTTCGATAGCAACACTGGAACTTCTCAGTGGCCATGTGGCAGCAAACATGGCAAAGAACTTGCACAGTACTCTCCAATGTCGGCCCATCATGTCTACCACTATTTGGATGGACAGCATGGTGGCATTATATCGGATAACAAATCCTGAGAAGGGATGGAAAGTATTTGTAGCCAATAGAGTGAAGAAGATTGCAGAAACAACAGGTCCAATCAACGTCACTTGCTCATCAGATATGAATCTAGCGGACCTTGGAAGTAGAGGGGCAACCATTGCGAAGATGGAGAGAGGAAAGTGGTTTGTTGGTCCAGAGTGGCTCTTGGAAAAGAGGGAGTGGCCTCAGCAGCCAAAGCTGAACAGCACCAAAGAGCCAGAAAAGGAGTGCAAACCCACCCAAGAAGCAGTTCTTTGCACACAAGTTGGATGAGTGGGATGAGTTGCTGGAAAGGAGTATGTACTGATGGACAATTAGAGTAACAGCATGAGTGTTAAGGTCCATCAGCAACTGCAGAGTGAGAAGGAACAAAGTAAAGAAAACATCAGGACCTTTAGTAACCCAAGAAATCACCACTGCAAGTAGCTGCTGGGTGAAGTAAGTTCAGAAAGCAGACGAAATATGTCTACAGTCCCCGGGATGGAATCTAGTCAAGGATGAACATACAGGTGTTCTCAAGTGTGAAGGCAGATTAAAGAATACAGGCCAAGTTACCTTCCTGATGGACCACTTGCAGAGAAGCTTATCCTTCACATCCACAATCAGGTCATACATCTTGGTATTGCTGATACGATGGCGAGCATGAGAGAGAACTGATGGATACTGAAGTTCAGAGCGAAACTCAAGAGGGTGATTAAAGAAGTGCAACATCTGCAAGGTGTTCTCCACAAAACCATATACAGTACCGTCAACTAGCGCTTTTAGCTTTCTAGCGCCAGAATTTCGAACAGAGGGGAGCAGACCATTTGAAGTAACCAGGGTAGATTTTGCTGGACCCTTCAGCTACAAGGACGACAAGAAAGAAGAAGGAAAGTGCTATGTTATTATTTTCACCTGTGCCAGCTCCAGAGCAATCCATTTAGAAGTTGCAAGGACCCAAACTGGAGAAGAATTCAAGAGCAAGCTTAATGCTTTTATCTCGCATTGAACAAGACCTCGCATCATCATCTTGGATAATGCCAAGGTGTTTAAGGCCACAGCAGATTGGATCA
Source organism: Pachyseris speciosa (assembly GCA_016490735.1). Taxonomy (NCBI): domain Eukaryota; kingdom Metazoa; phylum Cnidaria; class Anthozoa; order Scleractinia; family Pachyseridae; genus Pachyseris; species Pachyseris speciosa. The sequence goes on along the minus strand of JAEMWC010000091.1, from coordinate 448,690 downwards.
AGACAGTCAGGAAAAGCGAGAAGCTGCAGAATTATCTAGCATGTGAGAACATCCGTTGGCAGTTTAACCTTGCAAAGTCACCCTGGTGGGGAGGAATCTATGAGAGACTGATTAAGGAGATTAAGAAGACCTTGTACAAGACCTTAGGGCAGTCACATCTTTCCTATGAAGCATCTGAATCAGTCATCATGGACATTGAAAGAAATCTTAATAATTGCCCCTTGACATACATTGAAGCAGAGGGAGAAGAAGAGACAGTGCTTATGCCGAACATGATTCTGTGGGGACGAGATGTGTATGCAGTAGAAGACACTGAAGGCTCAGATGCGGAAAAGCTAACAAGGATGACCAAGCAGTTGGAAGAGGCTAAGGTTAATGCATGAAAACGCTGGAAAAGGGAGTATGTCCACAGCTTAATGGAGAGTCAGACTTAACAAGGTGACGGGAGCCACACCTAAAGTGGGTGAAATCGTGCTCATCATTGGAGAAGAAAAGAACCATTGGGAACGGAAAAGGGGTAAAGTGGTGCATGTTATCAAAGGCAAAGATGGCGTTGTCAGAGGAGTGACATTGTTACACAAGAGACATACTATGGAGTGACCACTACAGCTAGTTTGCCCCTTGGAGATCAGAGCAGTGGAGAATGTTAACCAACCTCAAGAGTGAGAGGAAAGATCAAGCTGATCTAGGAGCACAGAGACCAAGATGAACTGCAGCTCATTGGGCTGCTCAGAAAATTGCAGTGCAATTGCTAGCAGAAGAGAATTAAGACTGAACTGTGTTTAAGTAAACTGGACTGTTGTTAAGCGAATCGGACTAGTTTCTAGTTAAAGTTAACTGTAAAAATTGCAAGCTATAATTTTTAGGGGAGTTGTGTACGAGAGTTTTTACCGACCCCACCCCTCATAGTCTTGTGACATTTGATAGCACTACCACATAAGGTAACAAACACGTGCGACAATAATAACAACAACAACAATAATGCTTTTTTACTCTAAACACTTAAAGACATATTTACATAGCAAGTGACAAAACAGTAGCTTAAAAAATAGATATGCTTAAAGTTGAGCCAGGAGGATAAAAGAACCTTGCGGTTTTCGAGTTATTCTCCTGCGAGCATATCAGAACCGGATGGGATGAGCAAAAAGATAGCGAGTTTTTCCTGTGAGAGTTTCAGCAAGAATTTTGAGTTATTTAGCTGAGAATAAAACAGGAAACCAAGATGCTGTGAGTTCTGTGTGTCGTTTGTTGTTCGGCTCAATCTGTTCGATGGAGGGTAGTTCACCTTAGGCCTTCAACATCTATTAAAGACTACACTCGGATTTCCATAACTGAAATGTGGCCTAAGAGATTTGCAATGGGGAAATCCAAATTGGCAGCCAAAAATGTCAGCTATCATTTTTGGAAAGAAAATAGTTCTCTAGAAAGTTCATGGAAAGTTCATTTCAGCTAGCATTTTCTCAAAAAAAGATCCCTAACATTTTTTTGTCTTGTGTTTGGTCAAACATGATTTGTTTCCCTGCTAGCAGAGGTTTCTCCCCAGCAGAGACCTCTGCTAGCAGGGAAATTGTTTGTCAGCTAGTCACCCAATGTTGTGTTTGTCAAACACAGTGTTCAGGAAAATGTTTAATCGTTTAGCGTTGCTTTAGTACTACTTGTGTTTTGCAAAGAGGACAATTTCAGCAACTTTTGAAAAAACAAATGAGATTAATCCTCAATTTTTCTCGGCTCCATGTGATTACCTATCTGAACCATCGGTTTGCTTTCCTTTTTCTCTTATTTTCTCTGACATTTAAGCTTATGTCAAAATTGCTTAGCAATTTTTGTCAACTTACTACAAAATATGTTTAGTTATTTGTCTAATTTCTCCACCCTCTCCAAAGAAACCTACATACCCATGCATCATACAGCGCTGTAATTTGTTTTCTTTTCGTGTTGAGTGCTCTATTAAAACTATCTGGCCCCAGTTCCTGGAAAGCTGATTAGCGCTAATCAACGGCTAAATCCTGCTAATCAAGGAATAAAATTTATCCTTTGATTAGAATCTGTTCCACAAAGCATGATTAGCACTATCCTAAGGATAAACTTACGGTTAAATTTAACACACCTAGCGAGGTGGATTAAATCACTAACCGTGGAGTAAAATTTTTCAAAACAAACAAAATGGCAGAATAAACCATCCATGAATTTGGTGCAGGAAATAATGGAAAACAACTTATATCACAAATAATATGTCTTGGAGACTTTAATGACTGAGAACTTTCAGTTGGTTCAAATCAAACTCTTTTGAATGGTAAGAGCTTTAAAAAAGATAAATAGCTAATCTATTCTAACAGAGGCTTCATGAAGCAGAAAATAAGCATAAGCTTCAGTAAGACCAGTAAAACTTTTAGTTATGCAGCTGAGTTATGCTGAACATTAGAGTAAAACAACATGCAACGACTATAAAAATATTTTTTATCACTTATGTTTGTGTATAAGCTTATGTTTTCGTTTACCCTTCGACATAACTTTTTGCCTGTTTATATGGAATACAAATTTTGTAATCAAAATTCTTGCAAAAACTGAATTAGAAAGCATTGGTAGATAAAAGGGCATTTTCTAAACCGAACATCACCATATTGATCTCAAAAAAGAGAATTTATTTTATCTCTGTATGCATTCATCCGATTTAACAACGGTCTTTCAAAATTAACAGCTTTAATATAAAGATTCAACCAATACCAATGGCTAAAATTTGACACTGAAAGAATCAAGAAGAGCTTAACTCACCCATTCCAGCCTGTTCAGCTTACAAGTTAATTTCTTGCTTTTGCTTTATAAATTACACTTGAGGGTTCTTGAGATTTCCTTGACTGCCAATGCCATGTTTCACAGAATCATTATTTCCATTCCGTTTCCTTTTAACAATATTGTAGAGTTTTTCTTTTCAAAAATTATTGTACATTTTTTCTTAAACTATGACAAAAATAAGAATGTTTGATTAACAAATTTTATGGTGCCAAATCTTTCAGTCAGAGAACAATTAAACGCTTCGAGTTAGTGCACATCTTCAGTTCCTCTGACTAATTTATTCCAAGTTTAATCGAGGGATAGTTGATCAAAGGATAAATCTGTTTTGAGGAACACCTTTTTATTTCCTGATTAGTTATCCCGGGATTAAGAAATTTAATCTTGAATTAACCCTTAATTGGGGAATGGTTTAATCAGTTTTTCCAGGAACCGGGGCCAGGTTCATACTCTTTGGGCCATTATGCCAAAATTTAAAATTGCTTTGCAATTTTTGGAACTCACTATGAGATATCTTTTGCCACTTGTCTAATTACTCCAACTTCCTTTTGTTTCCTTGCAATGTTTTGTTGTTTTGTGGTTTTCGAACTACAGCTTCTGACCAAGGTCAATTCCTGTTGACTGCGCTAAATTATCACCTAGGTTGGTACTCCTAATTCCTTTCCACAGACATTAATGTCAAAATTGCTTAGTACTTTTATTAGCTTAATACAAGCTTACTTGTCTACTTTCTTCACCTTCTCCAAGAGTCTTTGAACGAACGTAGTCATTGTGTATTGTTTTTTTTTTTTGTAATGTATCAGTCAATTCCAAAAGCGCCCATCCCCTCCTCAGGCATACCCCGGGCATTTGATCTGAAATTTGTTCCACATGGTGGGGCATTGACTATCAGCTAAACATTGGTCAGCAGTCACCAGCTAAAGGGTTTCGCACGTCTTTCACGTGCAAATATTACAGAGTTTAAGCAAAGCCGTTTTTGAGCGACATACATTAACCGGGCAGTGGTTGTGCACAAATTTTCAAATAAATCGTCTCTATTAGAGTAAAGACACTTAGTAATACAAATTGGGTAGCGCTAACACAAGTAAGAAGAAGCCTCATTTCTGGTTCAAGATTCCGCATAGGTTTTCCATGGTTTACTAAATATACAGTTGATATGCCTTTCTTCAAGCTTTGGAGTGCTGACAAGAGATTGCAAAAGAGTTTTGGTGCACAATTTTTCGGATCTGGTTTGAAAAAGGTAGCAATTTTAGAATAAAATATTCATTATGAGCGGAGAGCATTGCAACAAGTGATTTGCTATAGATTTTCACTTGATTTTCCCTTTATGAGGCCCTGACAGTGGGGCATTTGACCATCTAAACTGGAAACACAGCGGGGCATTTGATCAAAATTTTTCAAAAAAGTCAAATGCCCAGGGATTTGCCCGGGGGGGGGGGGGATGGGCGCTTCTGGAATTGACTGATACATAACGTTTTAATGTTCTGAGGTTTTTGAAGCACAGTCAATTCCTGTTGACTGCTCTAAACACAAAATATTGGCACAAGTAAAGCCATGCGAAGTTGCTCAGTACCAGTAAATAAAATAATAATCATGGAGCTCCGCTTTTCGGCTTGGTTCAATCTATATATTATATTAGTAATTTGCATGCATTTTTCACGTCGGCTGCTTGTTTGTGATGAATAGTAAAATGCTCAGTCATGCAATGGGGCTGTGCAAAAATATTCGTTGTTTTGTCACCATAAATTGCATGTGATAACCTTAGATCGACTTTGGTTAGTCTTTCCATCCGTCGATGATATGATTTTTTCAATACACTGTACCATGTTAGACCCAGTGTATAATATAAGCTTAAGCATACGCTGTACTGCAGTCTGCGATCAGCTGGGTTCCTCAAAACAGAAGGATTTTTGCTTGCATTTCCTTTGAAAGCGTCAGTCCTTAAAATGTTAAAATAAAGCATCGTCGTCGATTCTAAACAATAAGACTTAATTTAGAAACTTCAGAAGAGTTATTTGACGAATATTAACTTCCAAGAACACTAAGCTAAGCTTAAACTTTTGCCGAGAGAGATGATGGAATAAACAAGTATAATATAATTATAATATATAACAACTCGTAATTTTACCTTGTAAAGGAAGCTTACACTTCTATTCCCAAGAGTTCCTTGAGACCCTTGAGTGAACAGCTGTTTTTAATACAGCCGACGCTAATTAAGAGCTGAACGGCAGAGTCCAACCTTTTCTACCGCTTGAGATGTCGATTGGTGCCTGGTGCATGGAACCTGCAACCCTCCACAGAAATTTTTGTGTCGTTAGGAGGCTGGGGAGAGGGAAAATGAAAGCGCGCGTCACTCTCCCCATCGTCCCCCGCGCGCCGCCCCCAAATCACCTCTGCGGAGGAGAGAGGAAAGACCATACAAAGGTGGACCAGGGGCTCGTTTCTCGAAAGTCCCGGGGCGTTTTCCATTTACCAAGAAATTCGGGAAATTCCGGTTGGGATGCCCGGTTGGGATGTAAATGGAACACATGTTTTTGGTTCGTTCCAACGGAAAATTTCCGAAATAAACGGAACTTCTGAAAAGGTAGTCCTGTTTTCCCGTTGGAAACTTTCCGATGGAAAATGCGTGTTTCATATGGCAAGCCAAATGTAGCAATATTCAACTCATCTAATTTTATATTCAGTTTTGTATTTTGTTTTCAACTATTGGTTTAATATTCAACTTTTATTCAACCTTCAACACATCATTCAACATTCAACTATTTATTCAACATTCAACTAGTCATTCAACATTCAACACATCATTCAACATTCAACTATTCATTCAACATTCAACACATCATTCAACATTCAACGCATCATTCAATATTCAACACATCATTCAACATTCAACTATTCATTCAACATTGAACGCATCATTCAACATTCAACTATTCATTCAACATTCAACGCATCATTCAACATTCAACGAGTCATTCAACCGGTCAGTATAAAAGATAGACTATGGACTGTGGACCGTGGACCGTGGACCCGGAGTGCGGACTGCGGACTGGGCCGTAAAATATGGACTAGGAACCAAACGCTTACTGAGTACAAAACACTGTGCAAAAGGCGGGTATGGACAAGCCGTGGCGTAGGCCATGGTGTAGGCTATGGCCCACCCTATGGCCTACTGGTGGTCAATTTTTTAAAACTCGGTGTTTCGCACCGCGGGTTTATAGGGTGCTACTGGATTTGAAGAAACACCAGGTAAATAATGTCCACAGCATCTACCAGTTGTTTTGAACTAGTTTAATGCGCAATCCCACTTTGCACAAGTTAGCTAGTCAACTGAAAATAAATGATACATATAAGCCAACTAACCGTCATTCTTAACAAATCAAATCAGGAGATCAGATATAATCGAAAACGAGACTTCAACAGCAAACTTTCTCTATCGTATTGTTGATATACTTTCAATTCTGTGAGGCGTAATCCCGTTTAAAACAGGCTCTTTTAAAATTTTAACCGAGATGGTTTTAAGTTTTTCAATATTTTTGCAATGTTTTCTAGTAAAATTAGTTTCCTTTTCAGTGCAAAAAACACGAACATACTGTTTTCAATAACAGGGTCCTTTCTCTTCGATCGTTCGAGTTTTTGATCACGCTACTCCACGAGGGAGATATAATATGATAAAAATGGCGGGAATCTCGCGTGACGGGTCTTCTTGCTAAGAAAAAAAAAACTGAAATTAATACAGCTGTCAACAAAGTGCAACATTGCTGGAAACCTGTGTAAACAACCTTCTCCGTCAATCTGTCATACCTACGACTCTCTTCTGTTCTCTCGGCGGCGTTTCGCTCAAATTTGCTAAGCAGACTCGTGGTAGAACTGAATTCGGAATATTTTAGACCTTTAGTTCTTTTTAAATTAAATGTTTTCTAAAATTCCAAGACAATCACGTCTCCTGAGGTACGTAAATTTTGGGAAAACTTCAACCAATCACTGTTCACCGTTCCCACGGTAATGCACGTGCATTTGATTCTTTTGACGCTGTCCCAAATTATGTTTCCTGTCGCAATTTCCAAAATGTTCTTTGAAGAAAAAGATTGAGGAGAGAAAAAAAAAACCTTGGAGCTGAACTTACTTTCAATTTTTGTTTCAAAAGTATATAAGAATAAACACCTGATCTATGTGCTCTGACCACCAGGCGTAACGCAATGTGCTTCCCCGTGGGATCGACCCCCGGGCTAACCAGGGGCATTGTAAAATCAGTCAAGCAAACTTGAGGAATTTCCCCCGGGGGTTGGGGAATCTCTCAAGACAAAGCCCATTGGGTGAGGTGCTTTTCAAACTTGTGAATTTCCCCACCCCTAATCTGTGATGTAAAACAATGTCAAGATTTTCCCCTACCCTCAGACAAAGAATCACATTCATCTCCTTATTGTCCCCCACATGTCTCCATGGTAGGCCCGGGAGTCGACCCCACTGGAAAGCCAATGACATGTGCATAAACTTTACACTGTCGACGGTTCCAACGACGGGAAAACATGAGGCCTTCAGTATTAAAATAATTACGTTTCATATCGTAAAGGCTACGGGCAGGTGTATTACATGCTTGGATGCTACACTATTTCAAGCTGGTTTGGATTCTTCAGTCATCGCTGGTTCACGCAAGCGACAGAAACTGGGACCCAGTTCGCTGGATGATCTGCACAGAATAGGACCATAGCTTCTTGATAGCTGCCCAAAAGTTGTATTTATACGGCATTCTGGTTTTCCTGATTCCAATCTACCACGAGTCTGTTTAACACTGAAAATTTTGAGCGAACCGCCACCAAGAGAGCCGTTAGTATGACAGGGAGTGTTGATGGAAAACGTTCATTCAGTTTACACAGGATGAACTGAGTTAAAAAAAAAAACCGACCGCCGGGAGGCCATAGGGTGGGCCATGACTACACCCGCCTTTTGCACATTGTTTTGTACCTAGTCTGCAGCCTTCAGTCCTCATTTTATACTTAGTCCGCGTTTTATACCCAGTCCGCAGTCCAGGTCCGCAGTCCATCTTTTATACTGACCGGTTGAATGACTCGTTGAATGTTGAATGATGCGTTGAATGTTGAATGAATAGTTGAATGTTGAATGATGTGTTGAATGTTGAATGAATAGTTGAATATTAAATCAATAGTTGAATGTTAAATCAATAGTTGAATGTTGAATGATGCGTTGAATGTTGAATGAATAGTTGAACGTTGAATGATGTGTTGAATGTTGAATGACTAGTTGAATGTTGAATAAATAGTTGAATGTTGAGTGATGTGTTGAAGGTTGAATAAAAGTTGAATATTAAACCAATAGTTGAAAACAAAATACATAACTGAATATAAAATTAGATGAGTTGAATATTGCTACATTTGGCTTGCCATAGTTTCACAAGTTTTCACCAGTTCCAGGTCTTTCACGGCCACATCTTTGGTAAGATGGCGGCTCCTTCTTCGGTCACCTCGAATAGTTTTATACGAATGCCCCGTGTGTCATGGACTAGCACCCGATCTCCATACGTTAATGAATCACAATTGTGTAATGTATACCAATGGTAAGCAGAATTTATTGGAGAAAACATTAAATTTTGCCCGAGGGTTCTTTGAGTAAGCTTATTCCGATTGTTTCCCGCGTAATACTTTGCATCTGAAATGAAACAATGGCTTTCGTTATTTTCCTTTCACAGTAGGCGTGAAAGTCCGGCTTTGTCATACAACCAATAAGAGTATCGCTGAGGAATCTTCCAGTGGCTTCATTTCCCTGCACTAAGCTTCAAGGGTCCGCCTCGAGTCGCCCTGAAGTGGCTTGTAAATATTCATCGATGAAATATTGTGGCAATATCTTTTTGAAAAACCCTTCGTTTCGGCGATGATCGCGCCTCATATAAGCTGCAACCGCTGCGAGGATAGGAGTGTCATCATCGTCTTCTCAATTTAAAAGACCTTACATAGACAACTCTACAGTTTCGTTTAAGACATCGTTGTTGCCATTTGGAAGTTTAGCGGAAAGTGTGGAGCCTGGGAATGAATGGAACGTTTGTCAAATGGAACACGTTCTTCACCGATGGTCATTTCCCATCGAAATTTCGGGAATTTTTTGGTAAATGGAAAACGCCCCCGGTAACTTACGGGCCCGATAAGTTATCGGGCAGGTTATCGGGAAACTTTAGCGGGCCAGAAGTTGAGTTTCTCGAAGCACCCGTAAACTTATCGGGGATTTACCGGGTGACTTACAGCGATGATTATATTGCCGTGAACACCTAAAATATGTCTGGAATGTTAATTGTGTTGTAACCAATCACAGGCGAGATCTCTAAACCACAGAAACCACAGGCAACGAACGGTCACGGAACAAATTATTTTCGTTTTATTTAACATGTTTAAGGATACAAGCTGTCTTATTAGGAATTTAAAACACCACTGCTCCCCAAGATCAGTGCTGAGGACCGCATTCAGCACATCGTTCGATTTTAGAAAGAAAAATTTAGAAGCCAACGCGACGCGACGACGACCGGCTTTCCATGTAATGACATAATGAACAATCGCGTATTCTTAGAAAAATAAATTTTCAGATATGCATTCAACAAGATAAAGCCGTTGGGTTGTAACATGCGAGTTTACGGACATTTACGGAGATTCTTTTGGTAAGAAGATCTGCGATCGGAGATAATCATGTTTTTTTTTTTTTGCGCGCAAAATGTGCTAATAATCGCATCCAAAGGGGACTTAAAATCTTCTTGGCTAAATCCCCTCATAACTAGTTTCCTACAGCATGTAATCCCCCAGATATCAAATGCATAAATGCCTTCAGAGAAAAAGCAAAATTATATTTTGGAAGGAATACCGAAAATTGGGCTGTTTACTTTGCGCGATGTGTCAATCATTCCATAGATGTTGAATTTGGTCGGTGGTTTTCCAGTTTGCGATCTTGCGATCAAGGAACTTCTGCCGGCACAGTAGTTCGAAGGTTTAATCGTTAGCGCACGTAAATCCAATCCCCTTGTTCTACAAAAAAATATTAGCGAGGATTATGTTATCAGAAACGAAAACATCGACAAGAACAACTCTCGAATTTCAACTTTATTACTAGCTACCAAAAAAAAGAATACCGGTAATAAATTACCAAAATAGTAAATCTCCCTGACCTAACAAAAAAGTGTTAACGCTTGCTGCAATAGCCGCGAAGCGATGGGAATCAGAAAATTCTAGCGGCTTACCTTGCAACATTGTAACTTGCGATCAGGCGTAACTACCGATTTCGATCGTTACAGAAAGTTTGAAAATTCCCACGCCAAACCGTCGCGTGCGTCGGCCAGGCACTTCGGCTTTGTAATTTATTTCAAAATCGTTCAAACCTGTATTCTTCGCTATCATAGCACACACTGTAAACAAATAGGAAGGAAAAGCAATTGTTTACTTATAAAGAGACTGAATGTTAAAACAAAACGAAAATAATTTGTTCCGTGACAGATAGGAAACCGTTCGTTGCCTTTGGTTTCTGTGGTTTGAAGATCTCGCCTGTGATTGGTTACAACACAATAGCCCTTTTTCGAAATAAAACCGCAGTTTTGTATAATCACGGGCGCAAGCACGAAAGTGAGGCTAATGCGGGCAAGTCGAGGAATATTGTCGAGGAAGGCATCGAAGAACACAAACATCATAGCTGCCTTTGGAGGCTTTGGACGAAAAGGAATGACCTGGCATTTTTGCGCAGTGTACGGATGTAACAACGGTACTCGAGAGAAGGTTGCTTGTGTGAGAGGATGTAAGCAAAATGTTTCTGCTCGTATTTGTGGCCATCCTCCGAAGCGCCCTGATTTACTGAAAGTACAATTCCATCCATTTCCAGCGGAGAAGACTTTAAGAAAAGCCTGGTTTTTATTCTTGAAGAGAAAAGATTTGAAACTAAAGGACATATCGAGAAACTACCGTGTTTGTTCAATACATTTCAGTCTAGGCTTGGGATACTGCAAAGCTGACCCGATACCTTCGGTTTACAACTGTAAGAATTTGGATCGTTGCCAGGAGCATCCTTTCAAAAAGAAAGGCCCCTCGAGACAGGGAGACCCAGTCGACCCCTTCCAAGCGTGTGAAGAAATCTGTGCCTGAAGAGATTACGAAAACATCAACTGAGACATCAAAAGTCTCGGAAGAAGTGAATGAGAATTGCGGTGGTGGTGGTGATGAATCCTTTATCTCTACAGTAATTCTAGCTGAACATAATTACTGTTCCTCGAACTGTTCAGTTGGTTCACAAACGTTCCTCACCTCTGAAGACCTTGACAAACTCACCGAAAGGACCAAGCAAAGCGAAGAGACACTTGAAAACAAGGAGAAATTGAGAAGAGAGTTATTTATGATGCAAGTCTTGACGGATGACAAGAGTGTCAGATTTTACACAGGATTACCCTCTCGCAGTTTACTGGTCGACTTATTTGCATTACTTGAACCTGTTGCTCAGTCCATGAGGTACTGGCATGGACCAAGTAGTTTCAGAAATGTAAGGGGTCTTTCATTTATTACGGTATAAGGGGTTGGAATAGTGACTTGGAATAGAGTGGAATAGTGGAATAGAGAGTTTCTTTGCACATATCCTTCCATTTTTATGTGTTGTTGTTTGACTGGTTGGTTATGAACTGAGTATAAAAATCATAGATGTTGCACACAGTAAATTCAAGGCTGTGCTCTAGCAGTGCCCAGGGGCCCCTGGTGACTTACTTTTGCCTTTGGGCGACAAGTAAATCTTAGTTTTTTCACACAATTATTATGCTGGGCGCCCTGGATTTCAAAGGTTCAGAGTTTTGGGCTCCCAGAAATTTTTCTTAGAGCACAGCCTTGAAATTATTCATTTATTTCATGATTGAGCTGAAATAATTTGTCTGTATTAAGAGGTAGCTGTGTTTCAGTTTCAGTTTATTTTTTTGCCACATTGTTATTTTAAATTACAAGATAAACATGTATTTAACTACAAGAGATATTAAATAATCGATAAGAGAAAAGCATTAGGCGAGGATGCCCATATGGAAACCATTAGGGCTTATTCGGGGTACAGGCACCTCAAGAAAATACAACTATAAAAAGATAATTTAGGTGTGTCTTAATTAATTTGTAAGCACATTTAGGTTAAAAAGCAAGAACACAAACAAACAAACAAAATGAACAAAATAAGGGGAAGTCAGTTCAGGAGGAAAATTTTTAATTTAGACTTAAATTGAGAAACACTGTCAGCATTCTGAATTTCTGTATTGAAAGAATTAAACAATTTAGGTCCTTGAAAGCGTATTCCAAATTGTTGGACATTCGTTCTACAAGAAAATAAGTAAAAGGCATTGGAGTTTCTAGTATTATAATGATGAATTTGATTAGTCAGCAAAAACATTTCATTGAATGCATCAGGAAGGAGGCCTTTCTTAAAAGAAAACATAAACTTGCCAATTTGAGATCGATAAATATCACTGAGTTTCAGAATTTTCAGCTGCTTAAATATTGGTTCAGTATGAGCATCGAATGCGCTTCTTGATATGATTCTCAAAACCTTTTTCTGAAGTAAAAAAACGTGGGTTGTGGTAAAGGGATCGCAAACTCAGTTTACCCTTGTGCTTGTACTAGTGAAGCTTCGCTTAGGTCTAACAGAGCAACATTTAGCAGATAGTTTTGGTGTTACTTTTTCTACAGTTTCTAAGTTGTTTAAAACTTGGATCAATTTATTGTACTATGAACTGATCGGCTTAATAGCCTGGCCATCAAGGGAACTTGTTGAAATTCACAGGCCTCAGTGTTTTGCTCGGTATCCTAGAACCAGAGTGGTCATTGATTGTTCTGAGTTCCAGGTTGAAAAACCTAAAACTCCAACTGCACAGCGAATCACATGGAGTGAATACAAACAAAGAAACACTGTCAAGTGCTTATTTGGAATTTCACCATCAGGTGCATTTACCTTTGTTTCAAATGTATGGTCAGGTAGTGTTTCAGATAGAGAAATAACACAGAAATGTGGGTTTTTGGATCTTCTTGAGCCTGGGGATGATGTTATGGCTGACAGAGGGTTTAAAGTGCGTGATTTGCTGCTTGTAAAAAAATGCACTTTAAACATACCACCCTCTACTACTGGTAAGCCATTATCCAGAAAGCAAGTGACAAAGACTAGAAGAATTGCCTCTGCCAGAATACACGTAGAGAGAGCTATAGAACGGATTAAGAACTTTAAAATACTACAAGGAGTCATTCCTTTGACACTGAAGCCAGTAATTGACCAGATTGTTGTTGTTTGTGCTGCTTTGTGTAACATGTATCCAAAGTTAGCTAAATAAGCCAAATGGATGAGTTTCATTAGAAGCAGGTTTGTAATTCTATTCTTTAAATTAGACATACCATCTTAAAGATTAGTCTGGACTCTTCTAACTCCTATTGTTTTATGCAGTACTGTACATTTTGTGCTTGAGAGCATTAAGCAACACCTGAGAATTCTAATGCTACATATTAACGTAGAACAGTAAAGTACAGGCAACATTGTTAACAACTAATGCAAAACCCGAGATCATTGACCTGGACCCTGCTCAATGCTGTGGGCAGGGTACTACCCCAGGACTGGGGTGAGGTGGGGTGGTCCCTAGTTCTGATTTTATAAGGTTGGCAGGTATACAAGAGTTATTGATACCCCTGAACATACAGGTATCAACTAGTAATCCTCATTAAGTTAAATACAAGACATTTCTTTCACCAAATGTGGCACAACAAAAGCCAAATAAAAGTTCTTCAACTTTAAAGTCATTGTGTCAGAAAGCTTGGAGTCAAATTGAACCAAGACACTTTCAACCCCTAGATCAGTGTATAGAACCAAAACACCAGTTGGCAATTGAGTAGCAATCATTTCCATTTGCATTTGATAAAACCACTTTGTTTCCTTTCTAAGGACTAATTTTCCAGCATTGTCTATGTCAAAATAGCCTTTCATTGCTAGGGCTGCTTCCTTGGGCTTTTGATTTCTGTGTGCCCATAGACATTTCACTTCCACCACTTTGGCTGTATTGCAACAGCTGCATGTCATAATTCCATCTGGACTTGCTCCTAAAAACACACAACTTTTGAAAATGTGTAGTCCAGTTTCCTTAACTACAAGACCTCTATGTAATTTTTTATTTTCCTTGATGAAAAGTTGAATGGCTTTGTGCTCATTATTCTTCCCATACTCTATTGGAGCAGGCATGTTCTCCCACTGAGAACTTTCTTTTCCCACTATAGTATCAAGTAAGTTTTTGGGATCTGTGCTTTCTCGTCGATGACACACTGTGTATGCAATAGACCCTGTAATTCTAGCCACCCTGTGTTTAAACCATATGGGGTTGTTGGACTGACCAATTGTAGACCTAGTTATTTCTTCCCGCTCCTCTTCCTTATATTGCATTGATGACAGCAAAGAAGCTAAGTCTTCAGGGCTATTAACAGCTCTGTCCTCAACTAATTCCTTTATTGTCAGAGATGTACAAGTGCTCACTGTAACTTCAGCCAACAAATTAGCATCATCCTCTGGTGGTATGGTGTCAAGGGAAACTGGCATGTTAACCCCTAGCACATCCAGGCCTACTGCATCTGGACAGTTTTTGTGAAGTATTTCATGCAACTGGATCTGTCGGAGCTGGGATATGCCCTTTGCCCATTCTGGACGAGGGTCAAACATGGAATGGTCAATGGGAGGGTCAGTAGTACTAGCCTTTTTGTCTAGCCTCATTTTCTTAACTGGCACAGCACCTTGGGCCTTCTTAGCTGGCTGAGTCCACACACACTTCTGATCAGTGCAAGAAGGTTGTTGCCCCAGTTTCCTTGTCTGTAGTGTTCTATCTACCTCAAATAGTCCAGCAGCTACATGGCGACACCCTCCATCTGCCCTAACATTAATAAATGGTACACTAGATTTAATTAAGGAACCGCATGAGTCAATTAAAACATTTTTTCATTGCTCCCAAACAATGGAATTTTTGTTATTACGGCTCTTCTATGCAAATAAAAACCATGTTATCTTTTACAATTTGGTTGCCAAATACTTACCCTCCATAGCAATGACAAAAGCCTGATATAATTTCGCCATTGTTCGTTATGATCGTCCAGCAATCATAACAGTCCTTGCCATTCCATGTTTTTTTCCTTTCAGTGGGTTGAACTTGAAATTTGAAATAGCTGCACTGATCAGTTTTTTGAAACAGTAGACTTCTGACATGTCCATCTATCATGAGTTTATAACCGTCAAGTCCTTTGTAGGACTTGAGATTTTCATGATCATAACCCGGTTTATGGACAAAATAATTGTAGATATCGGCGTATGAGAGATCGGGCGAATCGTCCAAACATTTTGTCCATCCAGCCGACAGTTTCGTGATCAGAGGTAAGTTGTGACCATCGAACCTGTGCTTCTCTAGGATAACGTCATCAACGTTCTCTTCGTCTCGGCTTGGCATTTCTAGCTTCAGTCTCCAAGTTTCGTATGAAAGTTGTACTAATTTTTCCTTCACGTATTGCTTCCCCGAGAGCTACACGGTACACCGTGAGCTGATAAATACGATCGCAGGGCGTCTACCTTTAACTTTTTAAACCATTCTTTGCTAAGATCGTTTAAATTATCGATACATTCTGCCGAATCGGGGACACCAGGAGGCACAATCGCGGACATTTTTTTTGCTGAATCCAAGCAACATTTGTAAAAATCAAACAGCGAACAGCAACTTGGAATACAAGATTGAGCGTTGCCCGCATGAGCCTCGCATTCGTGCTTGGGCCCGTGATTATACAAAACTGCGGTTTTATTTCGAAAAAGGGCTATTAACATTCCAGACATATTTTAGGTGTTCACGGCAATACAATCACCGCTGTAAACGGGCCCGTTAAGTTACCGGGTCTTTCGAGAAACGGGCCCCAGGAGCCTATCCCCAGGGTCTGTCGATCGGCAAGTAAAGGAAAGAAAGAAAATGGCTTCTGTCAAGCGCGAGAACGAGGTAGCAAAAGAACTTGTTCATGAAGCTGTTTTACTGGATATAGAAGGAACAACAACTCCAATATCTTTCGTTAAGGTATGCAACCAATTGAAATACAAAGTATTGCATCGTGTGTAAATTAGATTTTTCACAGTCCCCTATTTTCCGTCGGATATTTGTCGAGACTCGTACAGTTGCCCTATTTCCGGACACTTTTGCAAAACTGTAATATCTTACCTCAAAACAGCATTAACGAGCTAAAATTTAGCCACAATGTAGCTCCCACTGCTGCTAATTAGGGCGTGAAGATTCATCCCTTGAAGCTCTTTGGATTCTTTGTAAGAAAGAAAGACTACGTCAAATTCGGTGCCCAAATAATAATTCCGGACAGGTACCCCAAAGACCCCAAAACTTG